>FTLJ01000712.1:0-51295 GCA_900155495.1 Porogramme epimiltina
TCCCCCCACCCGCCCTCCTCCCATTTCCGCAGGCCCAGCCGCGACGACCGCGCCACAGAGCTCACAGCTTACGCCATCGCCATGCCCCACCCAAATGCCCGTCCAGACACAGACTATTCGCCCTCAGGCCCCTGGCCGACTACCCAGCCCCGCATATACCCAGACCCGTCCACGATACCCCCGCACTGGCAGATCCACCCCACGTCCGTTCCCCCCTTCCGCGACCCTCGCCCCTACTTTGCCCCACCCCCGGTGCTCCAGGCAAATTCTCGCGCCCCGTGGCAGAATCCGTATCCCCGCGTCATCCAGGTCCAACCGTTCGTCGCGTCGCCACCGAGCCCACTCCCACACAAGGTCTGGATATTAGACTGCAAGGCATGCGGTACGTTTCTCACGAACAGGGGCATGAAAGTGAGTGTTTACTTTCCTACGCATTTCTGAGACCTCTCCAGAGTGCACCTCTCCGTGGCGAGTACTACATTTTAAATACCCCACTTGAGGCATACGCCATCGACATGTGTCCAACCATCCTTACTGCTTGAGGACTTCACTTGCACACATCCCCGTTTGCTTGCGTCGTTGGCATCCAAGTTAGTCCCAGGAGGGCATATCTACGTAGCCAGGTTCCAGCTGCATATCGCCGTCGTCACACGCCACAGTCGCCCCCGTGCATGTATGCATCTCGGACACATAAATTCAATTTTTGTCTCCATTACATCTATTCCGTCCGGTATCCACGAGACTGATCAACTCCTGTCGTAGGCCGTCCTCCTATTGCGTCCGAACGTCCCGCTCTACTCTACCGACGCCTTGCCAGTCAATTGTTCAGCCTTTACGCCAGAAGCGGAGCATCCTTCTCATGACCATACGCTGTCGTCCTCGTCCTCCACGTCCTCCGCAAGCTCACAATACTACACCCGCGCGTCCGCGTCAGGTTCATCTGGAGAGCCCGTGCCAACGCAAACCCCCGCCTCCCCCGAACGCGCACCCGCGCGCACTTGCGAGTGTTTAACGCAAACCCTGTGCTGTCACGGGTGCGGGACCGCAGTGGGCTACATGATCGTTACTCCCTGTCAGCGCTGCACGTCCTCGATCACAGTGAACAACCGCGCCACGAACGGCCACCGCTTCGTCTTCTATTCTAGCGAGATTACTGCGTGCGAGCGCCACTACGTCAAGGGCGAGCGCGGCGTCAGCCCGTTTCACCCACCGCCGGTCACCCCGCAGACGATCCACAGTAGCCTCGCCGGATTGACGATCAGCAGCACGACGACCACGACCACGACGGTACGCACATCGCAGGCACAGCCCGCGTCGCCCACGACGAGCACACCGTCGTCTATGCCGCCGCTATCACCTGGGCCCACATCTGGACGCCGGCCGTCCGTGGAGTACCTCCCTACCCCGCCCCCGGAGATCGATGGCCCATACGCGCCCCCTGCACGGGCCACTCCCCCAGCGTCCGGTCGCTCCAGCGCGACGACAAGTCCCACGCGCATAGACGGACCCGTCATCCCGCCCGTACCTTCCGAGCCTCCCCGGTACTCGACCTACATGCCGCCCTTCCTCGCCGACCTGCACGCCCGCTCCTTATCCTCCGCGTCCACGTCCCCCACCGCCGCGGCCTCGCCCATCGCGTTCTCGCCTACCCCCGCACGACTTCGCTCTGCGTCGACCTCCGCGGCCTCCGCGATCTCGCCCTCAGCCCTTGCCGCCGCCACCGCCGCGCCTCCCTTCGCCCTCCGCGCGGTCGGCTTCCTGCCCCCGCCCCCGCCGCACCTCGGCGGCCCGCCTGCGGCCGCGCACATCCATCCCCATGCACACGTCCACGTCCCTGCGCCGCCTGTGCAGGTGCCCGCGCAGGAGCCGGAACCGCTCAAGGCAGGCGAGGTGCTCTACTGGCACCACTTGCTCCGGAGCGGCGAGATCCCTGCGGTATCGGAGGACCTCCGCGCGCGTGTGGCGCTAGAGGACCGGGAGGAGAGGTTGGGGCGGCGTGCGGTGCCGAGCGGGATGGTCTTCGCGGGTCGGTGAGGCCTATGGAGCATCCGCACTCGCACTTGCACCCGGAGCGGCGAGCCACTCGCGGACTCCTCCCCAACAAGTGGCCGACTTCCTGCCTTCGAGGCGGGGCGTCGGCCTCTCCACCTATCTATTCTGTTTATTCGTCATTATCGTTGTACATTCTTGCGCCCCAAAACGCCTCGCGCCGCCGAGCACGGTGCGCCACGCTCGGCGGCCGCACGGACGCTCCAGCCCGCTCCCTTCGCGGGAGCGTACATAGCCACGCAGCCCCGTCCCTGTCCCTGTCCACTCGTACACGCACACGCACGCACATGCACATGCACATGCCCCGCTACGCCCCCGCACGCACGCACGCACGCGTGCGCACGCCACGCCCGTGATGTTTCTTGGTTACGTTTTTCTTGCCGCACACCCCTCCTCCGAGGCCAGCCCTGTCGATACCCTCTCCGGAACCCGCTGTACATGTGTTTTTATTCGTATCCGCCGTCGCGCGCGCACACGTCTCCCCGCCTTACCTCCGCCCCGCGCCTCCGCCCCCGCCGCAGGAGGACGCATTAAGCCGACAGCCTACCCAGTGCAGCAGCACCCCGCCGATCCAGCAGCAGCAGCCCACCCGCCCCCGCGCCGCGCCGTCCATCACGCCGTCCCTAGGTGCCGCTGCATCCATCAATCACCCAGCCAGTTCCGCCGTCCGCCCACCGCCCCCCTCCTCGTCGCATGCACCGCAGCATCGTGCCACTACTACGTACCACCAGTACCACCACCACCCTCCCGACCCTCACCCTCTCCCGACTCGCATCTCGCCGCGCGCCGCCGCGCGCTGCAGAAATGATCCCCCACCCGCCGCGCGCTCACACGCGCATGTGGGCCCCCACACGCCTGTTTGGTTAATGTTTACGTCTGCAAGCTCTTTTACATATAAGTATATCCCGTCCGCGGGCCCCTCCCCTGCTACCCCCATACGCGCGCCCTGCATAGCGCGGGCGCCGCCGCCGTTCAGGCTGTTTTGTACGGCCGCGCGGCGGGGAGAAGACCTCGGACCTCAGGCGTGGTTTGTAAGTAGGTCGGGGCCCGCGCGGGGTCCCCGCCGTTGTTGATGTTGATGTCCGTAGCACTCGACGCTGTCGCTCCTCTCGTTGCGGTCTCTGGTTTTTATCGTAATGTTTTGTGGTTTTGTCCCTCTCCGGATCCCTTGTCGCCGTGTTTATGTTTATTAGACTGTTTGTTATCGTCTGGGCTGGTACATGCTACCTGATCGGTGATTCTTTTTAAAATAAAACGTACGTGGAGGCCGTTTCCAGAGAGCTTGGTTATGCCATGTGCCCGAGGACCCGTGAGGCGGGTCGATGATTTGTAGCGACACGCCCCGACGCATGCGAGGTTCCGCTACGACCGCCAACTGCGCAGTCGGCGAGGGCCACACTGCCACACAGCAGGCGAGTCATCCCGCGATCGCGACGCCGAGAAAGTTCCCGGGAAGCCACACCGTGGCCGCACCCTCGCGGACGGCCTTCGATTCATCCCCGCGCGGCGCGCACCCTTCCACCCGTCCGACGCCAGTCACCTCGACGACTGGCACGGCGTGGTTCCGGCCCATGCTTGGATCCCCCGCGCGGCGCACATCCATTCCGTGCCGCCTGCCTCGGGCCTATCAAACTCTGAAATCGCGAGGCACGTCCGTAGACGCGAAGCAGAGCGCCTTCCCTCGTCCGTGCTTTACGCCCGGCGACGTCACTGCGGGGGCGGGGCATGAATGGTGGCGCGCGACTTCCGCGCACACATCAACGGGACCGCGCGGGCGGCCCGTCCGTCTCGAGATTAATTGTCGGCGATCGAGGGTCAGCAGGATTTGGTTGTGGTGGAGAGTAGGTCGTCCTCGCGATGCGAAGGGCCAAATCGTGGCTACTGAGCAGTGCGCAAAATCGCTTCTAGTCCAGGTACAAACGGCGGGTATCCATAGGTGGTACAACAACAACAACAGGGACAAACAATACAGCACGACGCACACTCCGGAAGATGATACAGTAGGCTACACACAGCCACCCGCGCACACACGCACTCCGCTCGGTGCACGCGGCTCACGAGGCCGACTTGGCGGGGTGGGGGACGAGCTCCGTCTTGATATTCCTCGTCCCGCCAGGGCTCGTCGTGATCTGGGGCATGGGCACGAGCCTGATCCCGGCGCCTGCGCACGGGTCCGGGTCGTCGCAGTCAGCATAGGCTCCCAAAAGGAAGCAGGGGGCCCGGGCGAGGGCCAGAGAGAGAGGTACGCACCTATGTGCTCCATGAAGCGATTGAGGTTGAGCTCGGTCGTGCCCAGGTCGGGAAGGCCGAAGTCAGCAGCGAGCTTTCTCGCTTGCTCCTCTGCGGGCAGAAAAGGGATGGGGAGGGGGTAGGGACGCGTTAGAGCCATAGTGTGGCGGGGGCGGAGACGAGGACGGACGAGCGGGACGCACCTGTGTAGCCGAAGAGCGAGCGGAGGTTCGTGGGGAACAGCTCGCTCGGCTTCCCGTCTGGTTTGAGCACGGGCGCGACGGGGTCGCCGACGTTCTGCGGGGTGCAGAGCGCCGCGTTCGCGCGGCGGGCCTCGCTGCGGCGATGCGGGGCGCAGATCCGCGCGTCAGATGCGGGTGCGGCGACGGCTGTGCCAGGAAAGGAAAGGAGAGGGGGCGGCGTACGAGTTGCTGAGCGCGTTCTGGACCTCGCTGACCTGCTTGGCGCTCTCCTCGACGTGCGTTGCGAGCGGGACGGGGAGGTACTCCGCGCGCAATTGCTGCGCGACGAGCTCCTTGATCTGCTCGTCGAGCTGGAGCTTGATTTGGTGGCGGATCTGGTCTCTGCGTGCGTCCGCCGGGGTGGCGTCAAGCGTCTCGGGTGCGGAGGCGGAGGCGGAGGCGGACGTACCCTAGGGCTTTTTCTGCCTCTTCTTTGGCCTTGACCGGCAATGCGGCCTCGATCCGGGCCATATGCCCGTCCTGCGTAGTCTTATGTTCGTCAAATTGGCCGCGGAGCTCAGCCAGTTTGTCCTCTGCGTCCTTCTGCAATGGAATGAGCGGGGCACTGAGAGCCGTCAAGTGCTGGTATATACCGGAGTCGGACCCATCTTCGAGATGCGGGTCGAATGGTCGTTGATTGACCGCAAGGTTTGTTCTCTGCAGCACGCAGGTTTTGAGTTAGGATGAGATAGCTACGCTCGAGTGGGAGAAGCTACGCACAAGAAACCGAACGTCATATGCATCATTCCGATATGTTCCCTCAGGGAGCCCGTGTCAATCGAGGTGGCGGCCGTAGGTGTCGCCATAGGAGTGCTAGCTGCTTCAGCCATAGTGAGCAACGAGGGATACTGCAAAGATGAGGAGGGTTGGGGGGATGAGGGAGAGGATGGCAGCAGTCGCTTCGCGCAGCACGACGGCGGCGACTATGATAGGGATCGCGCGTGGCCCGGGGCAGGTCATGGGTCTGCGGCGAGAAGGATGAGGGCCGCGGGCACGGAAGAGGGGGAAGGCAGGTGGCACGCAAGCCTACCGCAGCACGCGCTGCGTTAGTTCGTACGGCGCACGGCCCAGGGGGCGTGCACGATTCGAACCGTGTGTGCGCGCCCGTCACCACATATCGCCTTCTCCTTTCTTTATTCTATAAGGGTGGGACACCGAGGATGACGGCACCGCCGCCGGAACGGCCCTGGGACGGGCGTCGTGCTTCTTCGCGGCGCGGCGTCTCTGTGGGCGGCGGGCGGCGGTACGCGGTACACGAGCGTCCTGTGTTGGTCCAAGATGGCGACAAACCACTTCGTCGCGGGAGTGCAATCGCCAGCTCCGATGCGGGCGCGGCCGCCCGCGCAAGCTGGAAAACAAACAGAGGCGGCTGCCGGCGCCCGCTACCAGCGCCGCGGGAGTCCGAGGGCGTGAGATCGAGACCCTCGCACCGACGTAAGGAAGGGAACTCACCGCAGCCTCGTGTTCGGCACGCTTGCTACGGTTCTGTTTCGCAGAGCAGCGGGGCATTCAGCATTTCGTTTGTCTCGTAGGGCTTGAATTCAAGTAGATACATGGAGGAACAGACGATCGCGCTCTCAGAAAGGCCAGGGGGTCGCAACCCGACGACCGAGCAATATCTGTTGCTTCACGTGACCTGACAAATTTCCCCGCGCACGGACCACCCTCCGAACAGTATATAGTCCGGGCCCTCGCATCGTTGTTTCCTCAGAACATACTCAGCTAGGATCTATTTTATAGGTACTAACTCGAGTCTCGCATGTTTACACATGCCACATCCTTCTAGTCTAGTCGATGACACCCGCACTCCCTCGTATAACCGAGAACATGGCTGCCTCTGGCGGTCTCGAGGACGTTTGGTTCGTGCGCGTCGGCGTGCTGCTTGCAGCTGCTGACCCGCGAACCAGCGAGGAGAGCGTACGTCTGATAGACTACTTCCCTCATGTATTTTGTAGTGCTTGCAATGCTATATCTTCTCTCGTAATCCCCTCTGGTGTGCACTCTGTTCGCGATGAATCTATCGAAAGCCTGTATCCAGCAGCGACAACAGAAAAATAATAATACAGCTAGTACGCTATGTAATCATCGCTCGTCCTGGCTGCGGCGCCAGCCTCGCCTGCACCTTCTCGTGCAGTATTCGCCCGACCGCCCTCACCGACGCAACGTCGCACACGACGCCCACGTCGATCGACGCAAACTGCCCGCGCACGCCCCGCTCCGACGCCGCCTTGACTGCCTCCGCGACTAACGCGCGGAAGTCTGGGATCGGGTGTAGTGCCGCCAGCCCTCCTGCGCTCGCACTCGCGCCCGCGCCCGCGCCCGCGCCCGCGCCTGTGCTGCCCCACCTCTTCGCGCCGCTGCCCCTTGCGCCACCCACCGCATCCTCGCAGAACGTGTGCGACGCGTCGAGCACCGCGACGCGCGCGCCTGCCATTAACCTAAAGTCGAGCGCGTGCCTCAAGTCTCCATACAGCACGCGGAACCAGCTCGCGCTCTTCGCGAACGTATCCAGTGCCACGCCCGCGCGCGCCGCCGCGGCGCGGATCTCCTCGAGCTCCGCGACGACGGGCAGCGTCTCGCGCAGCACGCACACGAGCCGGTGCAGCGCGGCCGAGAGCCGCCCGTGCGCGAGCAGCGCGCACAGGAACGGCTCCGCGTCCTCGTGCGGGTTGCTGGGCCCCGGGGGCGGGAAGCCGACGGTGTCGATCTCCATCATGTCTGAGGAGGCGGGCGGGGGCGCGTCGTGGTCGTGGTCGGGCTGGACGCGGGAGAAGCGGAGGTGGTACGAGCTGCGGTTCGAGGAGAGCTCGTCCGTGCAGGTGAGGGAGACGGAGTAGTCGGCCGAGTACGTGAACTCGACTGTCTGGAGGTCGAACGAGATCAGCCGCACGTCCGTCCAGAGGTACTTGCTCGACATCTGTGCAACTGTAAAGGCGAAATGCATTAGACGAGGACGCCTGATAAATCTCCACACTTCCACATACCTTCGCGGGCCACGACGACCATCTTGGACACGCGCGCCCACTCCTCGAGGAACTCGTCCACGCACTTGTCCACGTCGTCCGAGAGGAACGACACGATCGCCTCGCGCGTGTCGTATATGATGCGCTTCGACGGCCGGATCACCGTGCTCCCGCTCGCACGCTTCCCCACCGGCTGCTGCACGTACTTGAGCTTCACGCACGTCACCACCTTCGCGTCCTCGTCCGACCACCAGTTCAGCGGGATCACGCGGATGTTCGGCATCGCCGCCTCCGCCGCCGGCGCGCCCGACAGGATGTCCGCCGACTGCACGCACAGCGCGGGGATCGTCCGCGCGAGCGACGACTGCACCGCGCCGAGCTCGGGCATCCCGCCGTGCGTCGGGTTGACGTGCGTGTACGGGATCCCGCGCAGCTTGAACTGTCGCTCGACCTTGGTGTACGCAACCCGTGCGCTGTGAATAGCAGGTCAGTCCGCGCGTCGCGAATATGATACGGGCCGACGCACCAGCAGTAGGCATAGAGCTCCCGGAGGAGATTCGTCTCCAGCCGGAAGCTAGTCGGGTACTGCTCCCCTGGGGGTACACCCTTTCCCCTCCCATCGTCCCGCTTGCGCTTCTGGCCCGCCATCGAGCTGCCCTCGACGACGATATCGCCGCCATGTATCCGGCGCGCGTCCAGCCAGCCGATATCCTCGATGAGCAAGTCGTGGTTCATCGAGCTCTCGACCTCCTTCACGCTGATGAGCGCGTACCGGAAATCTTGGTCGGTGATGACAAGCACGAGGTAGTGGGAGGGGAAGTTGCCGAGTTGGACGTAGAGCACGCCGCGCACGTCTGGGCCGAATTTCTTCGGCTCTGTAGGAGGAGAAAACATGAGTATGACCGGGGGGAAGACGAAGGCTGTGTGAACACACCATCACGAGCGAAGTTGCGCACGCGGAAACTCTGCAGGCCGAGGTATTGCACCTTTTGCTCAGCAAGGTTCGTAATGGTCTAAACACTGCGTCAGACTCCAGCCCCAACTTGACTAAATAACAAACACTTACAGTTATTCGCAGCTCGACCAATGCCTGGGGTAGCATGTACGGGACATCGATCAACTTGGCGGTCGTGGAAGCACAGTCTGGCCCCCGCCCGGCCGCCGCGAGCTCGCCCACGTCACGGACGGTCAGGCGGCCAGTCCGGGGATCGACTGTCACGTTGACAGTCTTATCGGCGCATAAATGTACGCTTAAAGACGGCGTGCCCTCTGTCAAGTGAGAGGCAATCAGACACCCACACGATCGATAAGCAGAGACTGGGCCTCACCGTCGGAGACGAACACGACCTCGCCGGGCGGCGAGAAGAAGTTGCGGGTGATGTTGTCGCGCTGCAGCTGCATCTGGAAGAACTTCATGACACCCTCCGAGTGGCAGGAGATGACCCTCCGGAGGAGGCTCTCGAAATCAAGGTCGTCCGGGTCCTGCACTCGACGAATTAGCTCACCCATTCGCATCACGGGAGGATCGACGTACGATATGCAACTGTTCTGGGGGAATGTACATATCCCCTACCATGACACCCAGCGCGCCCGGCTCCGGCTCCCATTTGACGTCGAAGCGCATGTGCTCGACCTCGTCTGAGGGGCGAGAGTTCTCTAGCCTTGACCGTCCTTGAAGTTCGGCGAGCACGCGCGCCTTAGGCGACCGCATTGCTCTCCGCCCTGTCTTCTCCTTGACCTGGACGATCGAGATGGTCAGACGTCCTCCCAGGAGCGGGAACTGTTTTTGCGGCTGCCGTTGGCGCTGTCGCTGATTTGGTGGTTGTGGTTTCCGCACCCAATATTCTACGACCATGGTTTGCCGCTTGTCCTTCATCTGGACGGTCAAAAACTCGCCCCAACCCAGACGGCGCATACGTTCGGCCTGTACGACATCCCACGTTTAGACGCAGGCAACACCCGGAACGAGTACAACCGACCTGATACCAGAGGATCTCAAGTTGGTACGCGAGTGACATCATCTCTGCCGAGGAATGAGGAAATGCGCGCATTCAAACCATAGATGAGTGCTTACGAAGGAAGTTAAAAACGCGGACTAGGGGAGCATCCACCATGCCCTCTGGCAGCTGCCGAGGTTGTGGCATATCCACACCAGGTGGTGGAGGTTCGTCCGGACGGAGGTAGAAGGCCAGACGGGCGTCCGCCTCGTCCGTGATGAGGCGCTTCAACCCGGCGGCCGGCGTTCGGGGAAACTCTGTGACAGATGGAGCATCGTCGTGGCACAAAATGTCGGGTAGAGCATACCTTGCATCCCGGTCTGGTCGCCCCCCACAGTGAACAGAAACGTGACGTTCACGAAGAACCAGCCGTCGTTTATGCGCGCGCCGCGGAGACACAGCGAGAGCTCGAACAGCTTAGGCGCGGTAAAATGCACGCGTCCTGAACCTAGTTCACGCGCGGCGTGAGATGCGCGGAACGGGGCCACCACGGTCTGAACTCACCTATTCGGTATTGGGACATCTCGAACGGGATGACTTCGGACATACGAAGACGATATCGCATGGAGTCTTCGATGTCTGTGAAGGTCCTGGTCACTTCTTCATCCGTTAATGGTGTTGGAGGGATTAGGGCCTCCTAGGATGGTGGAAACGACGGTCGGTCGGGTAATAGACATAGAGATAGGAGATTACGCACCTTTAGGCATACCGGTAGACGTCGATATGAGCCAGTAGTGAGAACGTCCAGAGACGTCAGAAGGTCATGATTTCGTAGCCTGCCGGCATATCAGCCTGACTCCCTCCGGGCCCCCGCACCGCACGGTACACGCGCACCAGGCTCCTCTGGAGCCAGACACGCCCGGCCGCCGAACACGCGGAACAGGGGAAGGGACGCACCTCGCGGGATCAAGGCTCTCTTTTCCGTACTTCAGCCCCGCTATCGCGTCCTCGAACTGTCTGTTTTGATCCATGAGGAAGGCCGTGATGTTCTAACGTCCGCGCGTCAGCAGGGCGCGCGACACACCGACACGCGACGGCGGGGATGTACCATGGCCTTCTGCACGACCTTCGCGTCGCGCGACCACTTCGAGATGGCGTACACCTTCACGACCTGCCGCTTCATCTTCACGACGAAGTCGGCGAGCTGCCGCTTGCGGTGTGCGTCCGGCGTGTTCGGGAGGCTGTTCGGGCAAGCGTGGGCGGGGCGGGGAGGGCGGGGATGGGGAAGGGGTGGTGCTTGAGCGTCGGGCACGCAGCATCCGCGCGCACAATCAAAAACGGGACTCACGTTTCGGCCATCACGACGAGCTCTGCGTAGACCGCCTGCACCAGGCGGGACACGAGCTCTCCGAGGGGCACCTGCCCGTCCATGACCATCGGGAGCTCGTTCTCGAGCTGCTCGAGCGTGGGCTCGTCGTAGGCCTCGAGCTTGCCATTGTGTTGTGGGGGGTATGGGATGACGCCGTTGAGGGAGTGGCCATTCACGGCCGGTTCCATTGAGTGTGTGTAGCGCAGTGGGGCTATATCATGGACAGCGAGCGGGGCGGGACGAGGAAGGCGGCGCCCGGAGGCTGAGGCGGCGGCGGAGGGGGTGGAAGGGGTGGAGGGAAGGAGCAAGGAACAAGAACGCGAAATTACGCGCCACACTCGGCGGCCTCTCTGGAACGAGCGCCCGGCCTGAACACGCCTGTGGCTGTGGCAAGGAGCCTTCCCCGGCCCCGGCGCCCCTGCCAGCACTCTTGAACATCTCGACGGAGGACTCGCCCACTATTTGCTTTCGGCGAAATGTAGTGACTACTACAACAACTCTTTGAGTTAAGGAGGCCTTGAAATGATGGGTATAGCCCACATTAATGTTGAACAGAGATCGTTTTGTTGATCTACTTAAACGCCGGAGCCCCCTCCGGGGACTGCTTAAAATGTGACTGCACGGCAGCAGCATCATCATCACGTTCCAAGAAGCAGAAGCCTCGAAGCGTCCGCTAGCTGTACAACCAGAGGAATATCCACCCTTAACGGAACTCTGGATAGCCTGATATTCCCCTCACAGCACATGCATATATCAGCCTAAATCACACCCAAACAGATATCCGTCTTAGTCGGATGTTGGGCACACGACTGGACAGCACGATTTCCGATCAGTCTGTGGGCGTGTCGGCGTTCAATGTAACGAGCAGCAAGTCCGAGGTCGAGAGGTATATAAATTGTCAACGAATGTTCATGTGTGATCGCGAGTCGATACAGTGTGAAATATAAGTCCTCCATTACGCATGTCCCCCAATTATTCGCTTCGTACGCTACGAGAGAGCAAGCTGTCCAATGTCCACGACCATGCCGTCGAGGGCTACCGCGTCCCCACTACACGGTCTGTCGGTCGGGGACATGAACACCGACGACCTAGCGTTGCCGTTGTACTGGCAACAAAGCCATCAGCGTCGTGCAGGGGGCACGCGGGGGGGCAGGCGACAAGCCTATGCGGGCTTGGCGCGAAATCTCCGGCCCCGCGGGACGAACGGACGCCGACACGCTGTCGGCAGACCTCGTCGGGAAGGGGGAGAGGGTGGAGGAGGGCGAGGTGGACGTTGGGTAGACGATGGGCGTGATTGTCTCGCATCGGGGCCTGGCGACATGGCAGGGACGACGGGGGGCGGCAACGCCTGCAGCATTAATCTGAAGAGGGACGAACGCACTGATGGTCAGCCCCGTCCAGATGGCTTGAAGGCAAGAGGGCAACAGCCAACGTACCTGCACACCGCGGGCCCCTGAGATGAATCACACCTCGCACCATCCCATGCCTGGCGACCTCGAGAACCAGCCACCGCACAGCGCGCAGGACCCGCCGACACTCATCGGAGCATGCGGAGCTGCTGCACGACGACGATCGAGTCCTGCGTCAGCCGCTTCCCCTTCTTCTCCAGCACCCACTTGCGCGCGTACGCGGTCGGCGGGGCAGGGGCAGAGGCGGGCTCTGGCTCCGGCACGGGCTCCGGTTCGGGCTCAGGCAGCGCGAACGCGATGGGCGTGATCGGCGTCTCCGGCACGACGCGCAGCGACGTGGGCACCTCCATCGTCCGCCCGCGCGTCGACGACAGCAGCGGCAGCGCCGCCCTCACGCTCACGCTCCCACTCCCACTCGTCTGCGCCTGCACCAACCTCTGCCGTGCGCTCTCCGGGATCTGCGGGCGCCACACCGTCTCGGGGTCCGGCACGGGCGGGCGCGTCACGATCGCCCCGCCCGCCTGTGCGTACGGGTGCGCGGGATCCTCACGTTCGCGGGGGCGCGACGCCGCCCGCACGCTCTCCTGGCGGCGCACCGCCGCGGCCTCCTGCTGCGCGCGCATGCTCTGCTGGCCCGCCGCGGGCGACGCGTACGGGTGGCGGAAGAGCGGCGGCGACGCGCGGTCCGTGCTGTCCTTGCGCACGGGCATGGGCGGTTCCGTTTCCGCACGATGCGGCTCGGCGGGGCGGCGTGCGCTGTCCTGCCGGCGGAGCGTCCCGCGGGGCGGGGTCGGCGCGCGCACGGGGGACGCGTAGGACGGCGGGGGGTCGTCGGGCGCGGCCATGTCGAGGAACGGCTGGTCCGGGTTGAACACGACGAGCACCGGGCGCTCCTTCTCGCGCCCGTGCTCCCGCTCGCGCCTCTCCCGTTCGCGGTCCTTCTGCCGCAGCCTCTCCTTCTCGCGGTCCCGGTCCTTCTCTGAGCGCCGCGCGGTCGTCACGGGCGCGGAGTACGGCGGGGACGGGAGCGGGGGCGACGCGATGGGCGCTGAGACAGGCGGGGGCGTGCCGTGCGCGGCCTCGACGTGCTTGAGCTGCGGCGAGCCATGATGGTGGTGGCGGGACGACTGGCGCGGAGGCGCGGACTGGGGCGCGGCGGAGGCGGGGGGAGAGGCGATGGCAATCGGCGCGGAAGTGGATGTCGTGGTGGTGGTAGTTGTGGTGGCGACGGAGACTAACACACCTGCGGAAGTGGACTTCGCCGCGGGCTGGGGAAACGCAAACTCGCGAGGAGGCAGATGGTCGAGAGAAGGCAGTGGCGGGGGCGGCGAATGTTTCTTGGGGAACGAAGGGAGGCCGCCGTGGTGGTCTCGAGTGAGGCCTATGGACGCGCTCCGGGAGTGCGTACGGATGGGTGGGATTATGACGAGGTCGGTCGAGTTGGCGGATGCCTGAACGGGGAGCGGGACGCGCGAATTGCTCCGCGTATGGGACTGCGTGCGCGCTCTGGGAGTGTGTCCCGAATTTGAAGCGGGCGGCGCAGCGCCAGGTGCTCGCGAGTGGTTTGTGTTCTCGCCGGAGTTGGGGAATTCGGCAAGTCGTCGGGGAGATGTCGAGTTCGAGCGTTTCAGCGGCTGGCGCGAGGAAGACGTGGACCACGACGAGCCCGGCTGGATATCAATATCTTGGGGAGGGTAGTGGAGCCTCCAGTCCGCCGGGGAAGCCAGCGACGGCTGGGGCGGCAGTGGGGGAAGCTGAGGAAGCATAGCGAGAGTGTCACCGTGTTATGTTGGTGCTGGGGCGCGTGACACGGGGGTGGTTGGGTATGTGTAGGAAGGCGAAGAAAGTGGAAGCCCGCTCCAGAATGGAAAGCAAGATAAGAAGAATCTATGGACGTCGAAGGAGCGCAGAGGGGTGGAAAGGGTAAAGTGGGCATCTTGTGAGCGGGACGGGGAGATATAGATATCTTTGCGAGGGGTCGAGTTTCGTCTCGTCTGGGGCTCGACAACCTGCGCCCTCGAGAGGGATGATGCGGAATGTTCTGATCCGGGGCCCGAGTGCGGCGTCGCGATGACGATGGCTGCACAACTGCCCAAACCGGCTCTCGTTGCACTGCTTGGACGACTCCATCGCCCCTCCGCCCCCCTCCGCCTCGCCCTCTCTCTGGCGCGATGATGAGATCACGTCCCCCCAGATCGGCCCACGCGATAGCCGCCGCGGCACCCGCAGCCATCGGCGATCTTAAACCTGCTCAAATTTCCGACAAACCATCCACCTTGCGCCCTCAGTCGCCCCGTCGCCACCTCCTCCCCCGCCTCGAGGCGCGTGCTTGCAGAGCATGTGACCGCTCTACGCCCAACAAGCAACGGTCAAACGGCACTGGCAACGACCAGAACCACCGTCCTCGAGGGCCTGTGTGTAACGCAGCAACAAACGCGCCGCGTCAATCCGCCTCTCGTCCTCCCCATGCCACGCACAAACGCCCGCTAAGCACTAAGCAGCAGCGCAAACGGCAGCGAGCCTCGCACGCCCGGCCGGATGGCGCGATCCGCCCCGTTTCCATGTCTGGCAGTCGCCTTCAGCCCCGCGTCATCGCCCGCGCCCAGGGGCTGCGTGGCGGTCGGAAAGAGGAGAGGACCCTGGGGCTAGCGCCGCCTAGCCGCCCCCCTCCACCCCGCCCCCAAACAAACTCAATAACGCGCAAAATGGGCCCCACCCAGCCCACGGGCGCACGCACTCGCGCTGCGCCCAAGCCTCTCGAGCCCAGCCGCAGCGGCGCCACACCGCTCGCGCGACCTTTCAAAGCCGCCGTCCCCATTCACAGTGCCAAAACCCCGCCCGCCCGCCCGAGGCCGTCCACTGTCCGCCGTCCGCCGTGCGCGAGCGCGCGGTCGCCCAGCGGCGTGATTGAATCGCGCTCTGTTTTCCGCGCGCCCCAGGAGGGCCCAGGCGCGGACCCCTCCTGCCCGTGTGGGTCCGCTTACGCCCACCCGCCGCGTGCGTGCGCACTTATCTGGATCGCCTCGCCCGATGCGTAGGAACCTACCGCTTCTGGGCGGAATCTTCGTCGCGACCGCCACCCCACTGCCCGGGGCCCTCCCTGAGCCCTCGTGAAATGTTCTGCACGGACGCCGCGAGCGTCGACGACGCCGGGCCCTGCACCAGTGCTGCGGAACTTCCGGGGCCCTCGACGCCGGTCGCGGCCCCAATTGAGTTGATGTAGTGCGCCGCGGGGCACGCTCCCCGGGAGACCCCTATAACCACTGCGGGGCGGCCGCGCGCGTCCAGAACCGCTGAACCGGTAAAACGCCGACGGGTGCAGACGCGGGTACGGCTCGGTACGTGCAGCGGCGAGCTGGCGGGATGTGCCTGTATGATTATGTACCGTGGCGGCTGCGACTTGGCGCGCGGAGGTGCCGACGTGCGAGGCAAAAAGACCGACTTGCGGACGCGTTAGTGCGGCCTTGGCTCTCGTAACTCGTTTCAGCGGCCCCGAGTATGCAGCGGCGCGACTACGCAATGAAACTTGGAAGTGCTGTACTTCCCGCGGACGGGTGGGGATGAGTGCAGCCACTGTGCTGCGCACGCGACAAGGCGGGACCTCGATTGGGCGGACTGTACCGCGCCGTCAACAAGAATACACGAGGTATGTGGGGGGTTTACAACATGCGCAAGCTGGCCATGGTAACAATCAAGAACGTGTAGCAGCCTAAATGCTATAATGTAGCTGTAAGAACGTGTAACGCAATAAGCACCATGAGGGTAGCCATAGATAAATATACGTATATGAGTGCGCGAGCTGTGTGTAGTGCTACGGTGGAGGGATGTCGCAGGAGGGAAATCGGGATAAGGTCTCGCAGGTGCACGGCCACGGTCAGGAACGTTGCCAGGGCATCCCGCGTTATGTCGGGGGCCACGCGTGCATGACCGTATCTTGCGTGTGCCAGCCGACCCACGTCGACTGCACGTAGGCTGTGAGCGCACAGCTCGCGCTCGTCCATGCGTCGGCAACGACGCCGCGCAGGCCGGCGTGTTGCAGGCTCCCGAGCATCGAGAACACGGACCACGATGGACAGTTGGGTATCGTTTGAGGGGTGGTATCGGGGTGGAGAAGATAGATGTAAAGGTCCGGATAATATGCATCGTAATATGTCGTCAGGAAGATATTCTTCGCCTGCACCATGGAGTACCTGGCACACATTATGTCAGCCTAAAGAGTTTGAGGATAGCATGGAGTGAAGACGCACCGGTACATCAGACCTAGCAATAGGAGTTGAACGAACGTGAAGCACACGAGGGAGCGCCAGCTGAACAGGCTCCAAGCGACCTGTGCTTCGGCACCGCCCAAAGGCTACCCCGATAGCAAGAATAATTAGCGCCCGTGTGCGGTGTAGCACAAGACAAACTCACCAGCGCAGCCGTCCCGTTGCCAGCCCGTCCGAACAGCGAGAACTTGCCCTTGCCCTTGAGCTGCAGCTTCACCTCGGACGCCTGCGCGTGCTGCAGCGTCTTTGAGATCTTGGCTCGCGCGCGTGCGGCGGCCGCGCACTGCTCCTGCAAAGCGGCGTACGCGCGTGGGTCAAAAACGGCGCCCTCGGTCGACCTGACCCCGAAAGAAAAAGCCAAAAAATGATCAGAACAAAAGTGCACCTTGTCAATGCGCACGCGCAACGCGTACCTGTCGGCGTCGCTCAGCTCCTCGCGCATACTCGAGATCGTGCGGCGTATCCGCCCAACCGCCTCGTTGTGCGAGAGCGGCGCCCCGAGGCTCAGGTCGCCGGAGGACGACGGGTCCTCGATTGCAGGCGGGGGCGTGGGCGCCTCTTCGATCTCGCGGCCCATGGCGTCCACGACCCGGACCACGCTCCGGTTGCGCGGTGTCCCGGCTGTGGCCGTGCGGGAGCCCTTGCGCGGGGTGCTGGACACAGCAGGCTCCGGAGGGGGGGTCGGAGACGTTGCAGGCTCCTCTTCAGGAGCCGGGACAGGCAGTTCCGGCTCGACCTGCTCCCGGCCGTACGCGTCAAGGACCCGGATCCCAGGCTGCTTCTTGCGGATGCGATCGCGCATCGAGGGCGGTGTCGGGGGCGGCTCGATGGAAGACTCGACGGTGATTGTGGACGCGTCGCCGTTCGCCCTCCTGGATACCAACGCCGCGCCGCCGTCCTTGAGTGCCTGGCCGTCGCTGCGCGGGGACGCCTCGACGACGCCCTCGGAAGCCGTTTCAGATTCGATGTCGAAACGGACCTTGAGGATGCTTCCCCGCCTCGGGCGAGCCGTTGCTGGGGTCTTCACCCACCCGCCGGGCGGTGCCGGTGTTGGAGCTGCCAGAGTGCTACCCCGAGACAGGGTTGAGGGGGGAGTGGCCAGACCGCTATCAGTCGACGAGTTGGCGTCGGCAGCAGGCGGTACAGACCCTGCTCGCTCTACAGGTTCCTTGGCGGGTTGTTTCGGAGGCGCGGGGGTTGCCAGCCATGCACCGGGTGGACGAGGCGTCTTCAACGATGTAAGGTCCGCTGGAACGTCGCGACTCAGTATTAGGGGGGTATGCATCGCCTCAGCTTCGTCCTCTGACGACGGCGGTCCAGGAAGATCGGGCATTCCGCGAGGAGGTGGAGGGGTCTCGAACTCTGCCTTCGGGGTGTGGAACTGCGGTCGCCTAGGGGGCGTTTGCAAGTTGAACATGGGCGTCACATCGGGTGGCGTGAGAGGAGGCGAGGCGAGTGGGGACTCCGGACGTGTTTGAACCTCCGGTGAAGGTTGGGCGCGTATGTTTAGCAAGTCAGCTGGCGGTTCCGCTGCGGGAGTAGTGGTGGCCTGTGGGGGGAACAGTGGCGTAGACCTCGCGGGGGGCGTGCCAACGACAATCTTTGGATCCTCTTCGCTCGCTGTGATACGTTGTCGTGAATACCTATTCCTGAGATTCGAGAAAAAACTTACCATATGACAAGCTATCGTCGTGATGTTCGTCGGGGACACTGCTATCTCCCACAAGAGGAATCGGTGGGAAGTCGTCATCAGTGCTGACTTCGATGCGTGGAGGTATCGCGCCAATGGATTCTGCAAACTCAGTAACAGTTCTTCTATGGCTTCTCGTGTTATCAAATGTTCTCGACGTTGATGGTGTCGCGCTGTTGTGGCCTTTTCTCGGCGAGGGAATGGGGATATGACTGGGCGTGGTAGCACTAGCAGCGAGAGAGCTTCTGCTAGATGGTCGAGGGGGTGGTCGTTGCGGGGTCTCGTGATCTAGCTCTAGAGGCGGGAGCTCCATCTTATGCTGAGGGAACGACCAGCCGAACCGAGAACGGTAGGACGCTTGAGCGGTGCCTGGAGTTTCTGGCCTGGATGCGGGTGGCGCGGGGGATTTGGGGCGTTCTCGAGACGAGGGAGTAGTTGACCGCGGTATCGGCGATCGAGGCCGGGGTATTCGGTCACCGACTGGGGATTTGCTCCGTGCGCCAGGTGAAGGTATGCTGAGGCTGTTCCCATGAGTGACGCTGTTCGTTCTGCTGTGAGGTGTCGTCTTGTGAACGTGCGACGGCTCGTCGGTGGGTGATCCGGGGCGGGATCGTGGTAGTGGAGAGAGGGATCGTCGATGGAAGAGCGGATTACCCCATTCAGGACGTGGTGAATTCCAGTTGCGTTCGCGCTGGTGCTCGACCTCGTGCTCAATCTCCTCCGCCACGTCCATACTAGATACTGAGCCAGTTGGAGAACTCGGCCGAGATCCAGGGAAAGAATGTCCAGAGCCATGTCTATGCAATGTGGGTGACAGATACTCGGTAGCGGAACCAGGACGCGATGGTGTGCTAATCGTGCGGACGCGTTCGCTCTTGTTCAAACTGAGATTCGACGACGAGCGATGAAGCTTCGAATGCGGACGGTTCCATTCCCTTTCTCGCTCCTTGTTCTTCCCGTCGTCCAACTCTTTCATTCGATCCTTCACTGCAACAAAGTCAGCATGAAATCCAGCAAGGTAAGTCAATGATACTCACGATCCGTTTTTGATGTCACTGAGCTTGCTCGAGACGACGGCCGGCTGATATCCGTACTAGCGAGTGATGCAGCGCTGTCTTTACGGTTTAACTGTCGGGATGGGCCAGCATATCCGTTACCAGGCGAACCCCATGAATGGCGATGCGAATTATCATGTTTCCCCGGGTGAGCAGGGGATTTTGACGTTCGTGGGATTGGAGAATTCCATCCACGTTCTCGCTCATGGATCGCTTCACGCTTGCCGTCATGCTGACGTTCATGGTCTAATGAAAATTGGGTGAGTCGTTCAGGAAGGCAAGTTCCAGTGACTTACAATCCTCGATTGACATGGAGGAACTTGCACGTGAAGAGCTTCCACGAGATGCTGCGGCGACAATTGAGTGATAAAACAAAATCGAGTATTTGGGAGACTCACAAGGTGCATCGAAGTCCTCACTACCCCGACGGACCGGCGGTTGCGGTAGATTGTGTGTGGAGTGGGACCTCGAGTGAGAGCTCCATGAAAGAGGTCGTGGAGAAGAGAGATCGCCATGCGCCCGCGGACGCGGAGTCGGTCCAACGGAATGTTTCAACGCAGGTGTGCTATTATGTCTGGGCCGAGGGATAGAGCCGCTTTCATAACTGTCCATCCCCTGCAATGCATTTTGCATCTCTGAGTCCTGATCCAAGAGGTCTGATGACATAAACATCACGTCGGTTCATAAAATCAAAAGAATTGAACTCACTTGAGTGCATATTAATATGCGCGGACATTTGGAAGGTGCGCATCGGAGTGCTTGTCGCTCGCGGAGGCGTGTCTGAAGACGAATTCATGTGCATGGGTGGTTGCATGGCGGTGTCCGTGCTCGAGTTTGCAGGAGGCATCGACATCTCCATGACCATTTGATCGTGAGGTAGAGAAGGCATCATGGACGTTGACTGATCAAGTCGCGCTCGAAGAGCGTCGAAAGTTGATGCTGCGGAACGCAAGGAGCGTCCAGAGTGGTCGGACGTTCCTTGGGGGCACTTAAACAATTAGCGGAACAGTAGTGGTCGAAGGGACATACTGGACTTGTCCGCTTCTTCGTCGCTGTATACCCTTCTCTTCGCTTTATGCCTCACACGCTCCTCGTCAACCAGTGGACTCGCCTCGACCTCACTCCCATCGATACTATTCCGCCTCGGACGCGAGACCTTCCGTGGCGTGTTCCCTGGCTCGCGAAGCGCGTGCGAGAACAGCTCTTTCAAACTTTCACGGGCGATACTTGAGGTGGTCACCATGGACAGTGGCGGTTCAAAGTCTGAGTCAGATTCAGAACCGGAGGGGAACGACATAGGCCGAGAAGAGGAAGCTTGGGGCGTGGCGCCGTTTGGAGAGTTAGGAACGCGAGCAAGCAGAGCACGGAGACGCGCCGTGGGGTTGTCTGCGGGAGGCAGTCCTGCGGTAACCGCCGAGCGTGGTGAGAATCTGACTTCCGATGCTGTCATCCGGGGCGTTGAATCCGCGTCGTCGTCGTCGCCATCGTCGGTGTGGAGGAAGTTAGGGTTCTGTGAAGGACCCGCAATAGGCGTAAGGGCTTGATCGCTGTGCTGCGGGGAGTATCTAGGCAAACGCAGTCGCGGAACGGAGATGGGGTCCATATCGCTCTCGACGACACGCGCGGCGCCGAGAGCCGTCGATTTGGAGGACAGAGGTGATGAGGAGAGGAAAAGAGTGTTGTTGTCTCGGTTGGAGCCACGCGCGTTGGCGTCACCAGCCACGCGCACGCGTGTAGACGCCCGTCGTTCTGTGCTCGCGACGATCCGAAAGCGCTGCAATCTCGTCTCTTTCCGTTCCCTTCACCCTCGTTTCCGCCCGGCATGGATTATCTCAGGACTCTAGGATCTGCGGCCGTCTCTTCTCTTGTGCAAAAGTCTGGACTTAATCTTCCGTTTTCTCTGGGGCCCAAGGTCAACTCCTTCGAAGGCAGGACAATCTGGTCTCTCTACGATGGCACAAAACGGGTGCGCCGTCTGCTAGACATTGCTCGCTTTGCCGTGTATTAAAACCGCACCGACAGGAAGACAGCTCACCTGTATCAATATTTGAGTTTGAAGCAAACTCTCCCGCGAAGAAGAATCTCCTTCCGCTCGCCAAGAATGCGCTGCGCAAGTTGCGCACCGTGCGCCATCCTGACGTCCTGAAATTCATGGAGGTCGTCGAAACAGACACGTCTATCCACATTATGACTGAGCGCGTAAGGCCATTGGGACCAGCCATCACGGAGTGGCAGTCAAAGAGTGCTCAAGAGCGGGAAGCTTGGTTGATTTGGGGGCTTCATCGTGTTTCCGTACGTCGTATCACTCTGCGAATACTCGCATATTATCTCAGTCGTCGAGGCAGGTTGCTCTAGCTTTTCTGAACGAGTCAGCTTCGTCAACGCATGGGAACGTGCGTGTCGACTCCATCTTCATTTCGGCGTCTGGAGAGTGGAAATTGGGAGGTGTGGATGTGTTGAGCAACCCTAAAGATGATGCTGCAGTCCTCTATGTGCGTTGTATGTACAGTCGCGCTACTTTACAGACAATGATAATGCTCGTTCTGTCAGAATCTGGGCGGAATGGTACCCGACTCGTCCATGTACTCCTCGCCGGAGGTAAAGAAAGGGGGGTTCTCGTCATTAAAAGAGTACACGCCTTTCGTCACTTCGCTGAATATGCGCTCACTACTCTGTGCAGACTTCCTGTTTCTGCCGCAGATGCGTACGGCCTCGGGCTTCTTATTCACTTCGCTTTCAACCCCAATCAAGCGGTACCCGCTACCGCACAACCACCCCATCCGCCTCCAACAGCTGCGTCTCGCGGTGCTATCCCTGCGACTATCTTCCCAGCGTACAAGAAGCTCTTGAACCCGAATCCCAAGGCGCGACTATCTCCTGCCCATTTCCTGGAGCTTGGAATGTCGCAGACAGCTGGAGAAGGGTCTGGTTTCTTCTCCTCTAACCGGCTTGTAAAGGTCTGTGCGGGGCTAGACAACTTCAACCTCGCCAGCGACTCGGAAAAGGCGACACTATTGAAGTACGCCTCAGTTTTCCTTCTAGCCTGTTCTATTCTGACTCCGTCAATAGGTCATTGAAGGAGTCTGCATCGTCCTTCCCTACGGAATTCGCGTCTTTCAAAGTTCTGCCTGCTCTAATATCATCATTGGAATTCGGTGGAGCATCTGCAGCTGCGATCATTCCTTTAGTATTACAGTTTGGCAAAAATGTGCCCCCGGAAGACTACTCTTCTGTCATTCTTGTCCACCTAGTCAAACTGTACGCGAGCCCGGACCGAGGGACGCGTATGGCATTGCTTGACCAGCTCTCTGACTATGCGGATAAGTTGGATAAGAAAACCGTGTCAGACAAGATTTGGCCGAACTTGGTGAGTCATCTCATCCGTGGCCGTCGAATGTCAGTCGACTGAGGCAACACCTTTTTTCAAGCAAACCGGTTTTTCGGATACTGTTGCTGTCATACGTGAAGCGACTGTAAAGTCTATCATCCTACTGTCCGACAAGGTCAGTTGCCCCAATTGACATGCGCATTCCAAATCCTCAGCAATCCTTACAGTTCAACGAACGTATTATGAACAACGACCTACTCCGACATCTCGCAAGGATGCAATCCGATCCCGAAGCGTCCATCCGAACCAACACATGTATTCTCATTGGCCGGCTGGGGCCATCCCTAGGTTACAACACGAAGCGCAAGGTGTTGGTCCCTGCGTTCACACGCGCACTGAAAGACCCATTCGTGCATGCACGTGTAGCTGGTCTGATGGCGTTCATGGCGACCATGGACTGCTTCGACATCGAGGATATTGCGTCGAAGGTCATCCCGGGTATGTCATTTACACTGATTGACAAGGAGAAGTACGTCGTTTCGGTTGCGTACCTGCTCTCATTTACGTGTACTTAGCCTTTTTCGCAGGCTGGTGAGAGACCAGGCCTTCAAGGCAATGGAACTCTTCGTGAAGAAGTTGGAAGAGCATGCTGCCAAAATGGTAAGTTGCATTACTCCCTGCCTAGTTTAACAACAGCTCACTCTCGACAGCCTGAAACTGTTGATCCCGAAACTGAGATTCCCCAAGTACAGATCAATGGGAGCTCTCCGAATGCGCTTGTGAATAGCGCAGCAGGAGCCGCAGGCGCGCTGGCTGGTTGGGCGATCTCTTCGCTTGGAAAGAAGGTATATGTGACGCTTGTGGGCTGGTCTACTATTCTTACCGTATCATATTTCCAGCTAGCAGCGGGCGACCTGCAGAGCACTATGACTACTGCTTCCGGCGCAGGCATCGATCGTCCTACTTCTGCTCCCATCCCCGGCGGGCTCAGCGTCGAAGGACTTTCCTCCGGCCCTGTTCCCCTCACACCCACGTTCTCCTCGGATGCTGCGCCTACACGCTCCCTCACATCCGCCAGTAAAGGCAAGGGGATGCAACTCGGCGCCACAAAGATGTCCACCAGCTCCGCGTCGATCCCGGACTGGGCGGAGGAGGCTGCAGCGGAACTCGAGACGACTAAGTCGAACCCATGGGGGAACGACGATCTCATGGACGTCAACGCTGACGACGACGACTGGAGTGAGTGCCATTGATGTTACGCTCGCTAGCACTGATGCAAGCCTGCTCTTAGGTGCATTTGAGAGTGCTCCGCCACCGACATCCGACTTCGGGCTAGGTAATACACACTCGCAGCCGGTCGGGCCAGGTAAGCGCATCATCGGTGTATTTACAATGATTTACGCATGTTGATGACACTCCCTCAACTCTAGATCCTTGGGCGACGCCAGCCCCTGCCCCTGCCCCTGCCCCCGCACCGAAACCCCCTATAGCACCACAACCTACGCGGCACACAACAATACCCCGCGTAGCTTCACCACTAGGAACGTCAAGAGCTGGCTCTAGTGTACGCTCGGTAACGCCTTCGGATGGCGGCAAGGTAGACACTACTCCTACTGTGTCGGCTACGAACAGCACAGCAGGTATGACTAAGGAGGAAAAGGCGGCAGAGATGGCGAGGCGGAAGGAGGAGCGTAGACAGGTATGCGTATCAATCAACATCACTGGCTGACGATGCTGAAAGCATGGTTCCAGCGCATTGCGGCACTCAAAGAGCAGAAGAAGCATGCGTCAGCAACTTAGGACCACAGAGTGGATACGATGTAGACTCTATATGCGGTATAACTATTTCCCACCCCTTATTTGATACCCACATACTGGTTTTCGTGAGCAATAAACTGCTAGCTGTGTCGTGGTCGACAAATCCATTGCAATATCTAGTGGACGGTATCAAGTAACACTCCAGGTTGCACTCGCAATGGTGCTACATATCCGTCCCTCCGGCAGGTTTCTCACATCGGTCTAGGTTCACGGCGCTTTGTCATCGCTCCCACTGTCGTCACACTACGCCTTTCTTTCACAACTCGACAGTTAAGATTATGCTGACAAACTGTTCCCGAGCTCTGTGGACATTCTGTCTAGGCACCGCGATCGATCTCACGCGATGGACGAAGTAGGGAGATGCGTATATATAGAGTCGCTCCGACCTGGGGAAGGGTACAACCTTTCCCTCTTCCTCACAAGACCTGTATTCCTTAGCACATCAAATACCCCCCACAATGGCGACTCAAAAGGCACTCCTCCTCCCAGCGAAGCAGGGGAAATGGGAACTTGGCGAGTCCCCAATCCCGAAGCCCGGTCCGGACGAGGTCCTCGTGAAGATCATCGCTACCGCTCTCAACCCCGTCGATTGGAAGATCCAGGTCCTGGGCTACTTCGCATCCGAGTTCCCCTTCATCTCCGGCACGGATGCTGCCGGGATCATTGAGGAGGTCGGTGAGCAAGTCACCGACCGGGCCAAAGGCGACAGGATGTAAGCGCCACCGTATCGCCGTGTGAGAGCCAGCCATGACGTCATCTGACTTCCCATATCCAGTTTCTTCCAAGGTTTCTTCAAGAACTCGTATGCCACTTTCCAGCAGTACTGTCTTGTCCCTGCGGAGATCACTGCGAAGGTAAGAGCTACGAGGTCACACGCAGAAATCATCTGGATTGAATCTATTCCGACTAGATCCCGGAGAAATACTCGTTCGACCAAGCTGCATCCATCCCACTCGGCCTCGCTACGGTGATTACTGGGATCTGGAACCATGACCCGAATGCAGGGACGGCCAACTTCCCTGCACCTTGGGAAGAGGGTGGTTCCGGTTTCAAGGGAAAGCCCACCTTCATTATCGGTGGCTCGTCTTCCGTGGGACAGTACGGTGCGCTTTCACTTATTCGGACGTCGGTGTGGGCGGTGCTGACAAGCGGTCTCGGTCACTTCAACAGCGATCCAAATGGCGAAACTGTCCGAATTCTCCCCCATCATCGCAACCGCGTCCCTGCGGAACGAGGCCCTGCTGAAGTCCCTCGGTGCGACACACGTCCTCGACCGCAACCTCGCGCCGGAGGCGATTCTCGCCGAGATAAGCAAGATCACGGGCGGCACGCCCATCGAATACGTTTACGACTCTATCTCGCTCGCGGACACCCAACCCGTTGCGTACCAGGCCCTTGCTCCGGGTGGATCGCTGCTTCTCGTCCTCCCCGACCAAATTCCCGCGGAACTCAAGGCGGTCGGCGACGGGAAGAAAGTTATCAACGTCTTCGGAAACGTGCAGCCCCCGCAGAACCGGAAGATCGGGGTGGAAATGTACAAGAGGCTTACCGGGTGGCTTGAGACCGGCGCGCTTGTGGTTCGTATCTGGTTTTGTGTTCTGTGCGAAGAAGTGGGGGCTCTGGCTGACCGCATATATGCAGCCGAACAACGTAGAAGTGCTTCCCAACGGTCTGGCGGGAATTCCGGACGGGTTGAAGAGAATGGAAGAGAATAAGGTCAGCGCAGTCAAGCTTATCGCTCGCCCTCAGGAGACACCGTGAAAGAGTTGTCTCGGACGTGACCGCTTGCGCAGCTGTACTTGTATCTCCATTATTTGATGACCTCTTATGCGAGTAGGACGTGTATGTTACTGGCAACGGACAGAGCAAAAATTCTACGAAGGTCTCAGTATGGCACCAAATGACAATCTGAGTGAATGGAATGACCGGCGACAGCAGTGACGTCACATACTCATCAACCTTACCAATCCGGCCAACAAGTTGCTAAGAACGCTCTCTCCCAATATGCGACATGAAAATGAGGGCTGGTTCCAGGATACTGTTCAACGTGAGGTGTCAGCCTGTATACCCTCGTATGCTTGCAGCTAAGCTTCGAAAGATCGCGGAGGAAGTATGTGCTACGGGATTGTGAGAAATCTCACTTGGCAGGAGGTGCGTGTAGCGCCACAACACCCACATTTTTCTCCGATTCTGCTCACGTGCAACCCCGGTCTACCAGGGAGTGTCCAAGGATAAGGCATGTAACTTTTCGCCACGAGAGCGTTCACAAGCGAAGGCCACAATCTCCACGAAGGCCACAAGATAGTACTTTCGCGGGGAGCTATGATGGTGACGTAGTATCAGCTTATCACTCTGGGCAGGTTTCTCACAACGATCATGTTCGCAGTGCTTGCTAAGCGCAAGTTCCACTAGCATCGTCGCGATGCGCTTTCACAACCCGCTGCCTTTGCTTACGCTGACTAAGTGTTCCCGACCTCGGTAAATCGTCACCGGAGCACTACGATCTGTAGACTGGCGAGCATATATATTCGTTCCGATCGACCTGCTCATTTCCACATCATCTCCGCACCCAAAATACAGCCCAAACCCCTTGCAATGGCGACTCAGAAGGCACTCATCATCCCGGAAAGGCAAGGTAACTGGGAGCTCAGAGAGGTCCCCATCCCGAAGCCCGGCCCAAACGAAGTGCTTGTGAAGATCATGTCCACTGCGCTCAACCCTGTTGATTGGAACATCCAAGTCTTGGGCTTCTATGCGACCAACTATCCCTTCATCTCGGGGGTGGACGCCGCAGGGATAATTGAGGAAGTCGGAGAACAAGTTATGGACCGAATGAAGGGAGATAGGATGTAAGTGCCTTCCATGTTATCACTCAGGTTCCCCTGTAGTAACATCCACTTTTAGCTTCTTTCAGGGTTTCTTCAAGAACTCGTACGCGACGTTTCAGCAGTTTTGCATAGTCCCAGCGGAGCTCACTGCTAAGGCGAGGGTAGATAGGGTCTCATTTGCCACCCAAAGTCTCATCGGGTTACCTAGATTCCAGGAAAGTACTCGTTTGACCAGGCAGCATCTGTTCCGCTTGGTCTCGGTACGGTCGTCACCGGTATGTGGAACCACCATCCGGAGGCCGCAGCTGCCGATTATCCCGCTCCCTGGGAGGAGAGCGGCCTGTCCGTAGCTAAAGGAAAGCCCACACTCATCATCGGGGGCTCGTCCTCCGTGGGACAGTACGGTACGCCACCGGTTCGACTGGCGTTTGAATCACGCTAACAGGCAGTTCCCGTCCGCACTGTTTAGCGATTCAGATAGCGAAGCTGTCAGGATTCTCTTCTATCATCACAACCACATCCTTACGGAACGAGCCTCTGATTAAATCGCTGGGCGGGACGCACGTCCTCGACCGCAACCTCTCCTCCGAAGCGACCCTGGCCAAACTCAATCAAATCACCGGTGGCCGGCCGATAGAATGCATCTATGACGCCATTTCTCAGGCGGAGACTCAGCAGCTCGCCTACCGGGCTCTCGCACCCGGAGGCGTCCTGGTCATCGTCCTCCCTGACAAGATCCCGGCAGAGCTGAAGGTAGAAGGCGACGGGAAGAAAGTCGTAATGCCGTTCGGGCTCGTCCACCTCCCGGAGAACCGGCAGGTCGGGGTGGACACGTTCAAGCGACTTACTGAGTGGCTCGAGACGGGCGTCCTCGTTGTGCGTGTCCTATTCAAGCCATAACGAGGGTTTTAGCTGACATACCCCCCTATAGCCGAATAATGTGGAAGTGCTGCCAAACGGGTTGGCGGGAATCCCGGAGGGTTTGAAGAGAATGGAGGAGAAGAAGATCAGCGCGATCAAGCTCATCGCACGCCCCCAGGAAACCTTGTAACGGAACAATCTGGATATGTTCGTTTGCATGTCTGCGCTATCGAAGTGTGACGCCGCCCGCGAGCGTCTTGCGAAGAAGTCGGAGGCGTATATCCGGCGGCTGGCCCCGCGGATGAATTACTGAGTCACCGAGCAGTGCCCTCGGAGCATAGAGAAGTATGACCACACGAAGTTCATCAGCACCGGGGCAGGGCCTCGCAGGGGACGAGACCCCACCGCCACCGCTGTCTAACCCCGACCGCACTGACACCTTAGCATCCCTCCGGTGGCGTCGGACGGGCAGGAGCGCCGTTGTAGATGGATTACGCCGGCGCCAGGGTGCGTCTTCCTCCCGCGCCCTCTCAACCCAGACTGTGCTGATCAGCTGTCCCCAGCCACGGTGAGCTGTCCACCTTAGACGCACTTCTATCGATCCCGCAGATGGGATAGAAGAACAAGGCGCACTTATATATACCTTCATCGCAGCCCGCAGCGGACACCCTAATACCCCCTTTCCCTCTCACCTGTCACATCTCTACCCCGCCAGACGACCCCCATGGCATCCCAGAAGGCACTCCTCCTTCCGTCTAAGCAGGGCGAGTGGGTAGTTGGGCAGTCCTCGATCCCGAGGCCTGGCCCGGACGAGGTCCTGGTCAAAATCATGTCCGCCGCGCTCAACCCCTCCGACTGGAAGATCCAGAGGCTAGGCGTTTTCGCGACGGAGTTCCCCTTCATATGCGGGACGGACGCTGCCGGGATCGTAGAGGAGATCGGCGAGCGGGTCACCACCCGAGCGAGAGGCGATAGGATGTGAGTGCTTCGAATAGTGGTCGTGACGTCATGTGACTTATTGCTCCCAGCCTCTTCCAAGGGACCTTCAAGAAAGCGTACGCGACGTTCCAGCAGTACTGTGTAGTCCCCGCAGAGATCACCGCAAAGGTGAGGGATACACGGGTGTGCATGGATCGCGGCAATAGACTCAATCTACGATCGTGTGCAAACACCAGATTCCAGATAGGCTCTCTTTCGACCAGGCAGCTTCCGTCCCTCTTGGCCTCGCTACCGTCATAACCGGCGTATGGAACCACGACACAACTGCAGCAACGCTAAACCACCCCGCACCTTGGGAAGAGAACGGCCTCACCGCCTTCGCAGGCCAGCCCGCGTTCGTCCTCGGAGGCTCATCTTCTGTAGGGCAATATGGTACGTCGCCTCTCCATGTACAGAAATTTCTGCGTTCCAAGCGGCCTGGCACCACACTCGTGTTCACCAACGCCCCCCTCCCGCCTCAGTGATCCAAATGGCGAAACTCTCCGGGTTCTCGCCCATCATCACGACCGCCTCCCCACGAAACGAGGCCCACCTCAAGGCCCTCGGCGCGACGCACGTCCTCGACCGCTCCCTCCCCCTCCCCACCGCCCTCGCCGAGCTCGCCAGGCTCACGAACGGCGCACCGATCGCGTACGCGTACGACGCCGTCTCGCACCCGGACACGCAGGAGCTCGCGTACCGCGCGCTCGCGCCCGGCGGCCGCCTGCTCCTCGTGACGCCCGACCGGGTCCCGAAGGAGCTCAAGGCGGAGGGCGACGGGAAGAAGGTCGTCACCGTGTGGGGCTCCGTGCACCTTCCCCAGAACAGGAAGGTCGGCGTAGAGATGTACAAGCGATTGACGGAGTGGCTCGAGACTGGCGTGGTGGTGGTGCGTTCAAAGTTTTCATTTCTGCTCACGAAGGTGTGCTCATTCGTCATGCGTAGCCCAACAACGTGGAAGTGTTGCCGAATGGCTTGGCAGGCATACCCGAGGGGTTGAGGAGGATGGAAGAGAACAGGGTGAGCGCGGTGAAGCTCATCGCTCGGCCACAAGAGACTCTGTGAAGAACGACATTTCGGTCACTGTTCAGCAACTTGTACTTATACACATCTGTTCGTCGTCTTCGCGGGTCTAACAGGGCTGGCGTGGGATCCATATAAAGCAACGAGTGAACTACCCTAATGAGAATCAGTATATGAACTATAACAGAGCATTATGGTATATGTATAAACAGCCAAGCAGAGCGTCACCTCAGCAAACATAGCACTACAGCAGCACCTCATGGAATGTCACGTTCTTCGTCACCGTCTGCCCCTCGCGCAAGCGCACCCTCGCATGGCTCCGGTGGCGGATCCGCGAGAGCGCCGTGTACAGCTGCCCGTGCGAGAACACTGGCAGCGTCAGGTCCACGCCGACGACGTCGAGCGTGAGGCCCTGGCACGAGTTGAACGTCGTCGCGTACGCGGGCGCGAGCGGGAACTGCCGCCGCACGAGCGTGTGGCCCGACTCGAGGCGCGCCGTGAACGGGATCCTTGACACGAGCACGTCCTGCGCGTCCCTCCCCTCCCTCCCCTCGCCCCCGGGCGCGGCCATGGGGGGCGCGACGCCGCCGATGCCCGCGATGCCGCGCAGCGCGCGCACGGTGACGAGGTGCGGGCCCGCGCGCGTGACGAGCACGCGCGTGTTCTTGACGAGCCCGCGCTCGGGCGCGAAGTTGCACATCAGGCGGTACACGGCGTGCACCTTCACGTCGAGCATGTGCGCGGGCACGCCGGGGAGCGACGCGCGGCGCGCGTCCGCGAGCACGAGCGCGGGGTCCGTCACGTCGTCGCGCTCGGGGTCGTCCGGGTCCTGCGGCTCGAGCGCGTCCGCGGCCTGGTAGGTCTTCGAGGGCCCGTCGATGCGCCGGAGGATGTCGCGGTTGTACTCGTCGACCTGCATGTTCGTGGGCGCGAGGATCGCGCGGGCGAGGCAGCGCGCGGGGTCTACGAGGACGTCGTCCGGGAATACGAACTCGATGAGCTGCCGGCGGCTGCTGACGTGCTCGAGGAGGTTGAGCGGGACGGTGGGGCCCGCGCCGTCGCCGATGTCGTCGACGAACGCGGCGTAGGGGAGGTCCTCGGCGCCGCGCACAGGCTGGTGTAGGCGGAACGTTGCGATCCGGGGCCAGAGCGGGGACGAACGGATCGACGCTTCGACGATGTCCTGGCGCGTGCCGTTGCGCACGACGGGGCACGTCTGGCGGAAGTCGCCGAGGAGGATGACGACCTTGCCCCCGAAGGGGAGGTTGTTGCGCATGACGCGCCGGCAGACCTCGTCGACGCAGTGCAAGACGGAGTTTTTGGTCATCGGGGCCTCGTCCCAAATAATAACCGAAGCTTCCTGTATGAGCTCTCCTCTAGGATCATGGGGTTGTATCGGCGACGTGAGCTTTTCGTTTTCGAGGCCTATTGGTATCTGAGGGAGCATGTGAGACGTCGAAAGGGACCATACCACGGGAGCTTCGCACCTTGAACATAGAGTGTGCGGTCTTGCCTCCTGGGTAGAGTTGCGAGGCGGATCCCGAAGAAGCGGTAGCGAGGACAACATGGCCTTCAGACCTTAACTTGTTGCATATCGCGTTCACCAGGAATGTCTTCCCTCGCCCCGCTTTTCCGTCCACGAACGCCCATAAAGGACGCTTGTTGGCGACGGCGTCCATGACCTCGCTGTAGATCTCGTGTTGCTCCTTGTTCAGCGTGGCGACAGCATTGGCGGAGCGTGCCGCGAGGATGCCCGCCTGTGGCTCCCATTTCTCCAGCTCGACCGCCACCTCGCGACTATGGAACGATGGTTCGGGAAGGCGGTAGTACGCAAGGGACTTGCCATGCTCTCCTAGTGCTCTATCCAGCTCCTGTAGCGCCTCGTTCAGCCCAAGGTTGACGTTATCGTGCTTGAGGATCAAGTCGCGTGCAAGCGCGTCCTGGTAGTCGTTCCAGATCTTGATTGGGGACGCGACATGGTCGTTGACAAGCAGGTGGACGAAGAACAGGCGGAGTTGCTCGGGAGTGTTGAGAGTTTGAAGAGCTTCCGTGAGAGCGTGTTCAACCTTGTGTTCCTCGCTGGCGTAGATAATGCCTCCGTTCCTCGAGGGCCCCGGAACGGGAAGCCTATTGGCTTGAATCGCGCGTGGGTTTAGAAAAGAGAGTGCGGCGGTCGAGTAGCAGCACGAACATGACGCGAGGGGAGGTGTCGTCTGTCTCTGGAAGAGGACTGTTTGTTGTGTTGTCAGCAGGAGGAAACCTTGCTGTTGGGAGACACGCACAAGAGCGGAGGAGGCTGGACTGCAGCTGCAGGAATCCGCGAAAGTTGGCTTTCTTTATGACATTCCTCCACATACGGCTGTATTCACGAGCGACGCGTGATTAGATGGAAAATGCAGAAGAGGGAGGAGCAGGAGTCGCGTTCGGGCGCTTCCTCGCGACAATATTTCTGCGCTGACGCGCTCCGGCCCGCCTCTGGTGCGGAGCTCTGAGAGCGCGTCCGACTTTCACGGAGTCGTACTGCTCTCCCATCCCAACCACGGCTGTTGTCCAGCATGCGAACCGCTGATCCACTCGTATATCCACCATAAAAGAAGGGTGGAACGTTATATAGCAACCCCATGGAGCATGTCCCTCAGGGTCCTGTGTCGCAGGGGTATACCCCAAGAGATATCAAGATCCGAAAGGAAGGACCTCTCGTTCGTACATGACCTCGGAGATACGTTGATTCCATGCATCATATCCTGTCGATCTTGCCCTCCGTACCCTTGCAGGGTACTGACGAACGAATCTGGAACACTCCACGGGCGGCCGCGCACCACATATTATTAGCTGACGCGACCTCGTCCCACACAAAGTTGTATCCAATTCATTTGCAGGGCCCAACTTCTCTAACAAGTGCCGCATTACACGAGCCAAAGTTGGCCGCGCAGTCGCCAAGAACCCCTCATTACTTACAACGGCAACGGCGAGTAGATTGGCTTGCTGGACAGTTGGGAGCTTAACGCCGCTGTGTGCAGGACGGCAAGCTGACTACCTCCCTGGTCTTTTCCGACGCAGCGATGCTGTTAGCCGGCCATTCTAGCTGGAAATGATGACGGAGCCATGACGGGCGGGTCATAATAGAACACCAAAGAGTCTGTAGGGTCCGAAGGAAACTGCCGTAAACGTGGGGCGATGGGCAGCACGCTTCGGCCGTGAGGAGGTCTGGTGACATGTGGGGCGTTCAGATAGCAGGCCCACAGAGAGCCTCGCAGTCTGGCGGGGGCTGTTAACTTACCGCAGTGCAGCTAGGTCGCACCGTTATACGGTGTTCTAGTAGCTGCAGTTGGGCTAGAATCCGCACAGCGCGGAGAGAGGGAGGAGGAAGTTGACGAATGTGGCGCGGTGTGGCCCTGGGCGCTGGTGAGTGCCACAACGGTTGCCAAGTCTGACGCGAAGATGAGGCACGTGGTGCGGTGTCCGAGGTCCTGATGACCGGGGGGACCCCAGCGAAATGGAGATGATAACACGGGGCTGCGGCAGCCAATTGGCAGCCACCCGCCACCCGTCTCGCCTCCGACCACTGCCCGTGTCGCTCGCTGCTCGTTGCTCTCGCCCTCTCCTGCGCCCAGAACATCCCGTTCACACACAACCCGCTTACCCCTTGCAAACAAGTTGGCACCTCATGTCGAATTTGAATTTTTCACCCATGTTGAATCAACAATCTAGTATTCGCCCCACGTACGTCTCCATTTCTCGCCCCTACTCACTCTCCTCTCGCCCCCGTACGTTGTATCGTCCCGGAGTGAGAGGGGTGGGTACCTAGCGACGTCCACTCTATATCCCGTTAGCTCACCTCTTTTTCTACAGCAACGGTCGTCAAACCGTTGGGGATGGGGCTTTCACAACCGACATGACTCCTAGCGTGATTGCAGTTTGCCGTATGGAGGGCATCAACTCCATGTACTACTACTCTACTACGTTCTCTGGTGGGCCCGGGGTGAGTATCAATGTCCTACCCTTGACGCTACATTGTTGCTGACCAAGTCCGGCCTCATTGCATATGTCCGCCCCGACCCCTCTGCCCAATGCTACATGTCGGAATTTGCACACACATACGTCCCCTTCCTACAGTGGCGGTTTTGACATCCCCACCGCAAAATGCCCTCCTGATCGAGGGTCGTCAGACTGGGTGACAGACAGTCTGGCGCCATCTTCTCTCCCCCCGCTTTCCTCCTCCCCGACCCCCTCCTTCGTCTCCTCCAACGATTCCGCTGCCTCCACGCTTTCGTCTCTCGGTCCCCAATCCCACCCGTGTCTCAACAGCACCCACTTCTCCGCCCCGCCGTACGCGCTCCCCCCGACCCCGCCCCCGGAGGACTCCCCGCTCGGCCTTTCACCCGAGTTCCCGCTCGCCGCGCTGCCCAATACCAGCGCCCCGCGCGCGATCCCGGATGCGGCCAACGGCCATCACCACAAGCACCACCACGCCAGCGCGCTCAACGGCGTGGGCAGCGGCAGCCTCGGCGGCGGCCGTGGCGCCATCGGCCTCGCGACGCCCCCGCTCACGCCGGACGACGGCTCGTCGGGCGGCCGCGGGGGCTTCGCGGCGCTCGGCGCGAAGCAGTCCGCGTTTCTGTCGGTGCTCTTCCCGCGGAACGCCCTCGGCGCGGCACCGTACGCCAGGAGCGTCTCGATCTCGACGCCAAACACCGGCGCGACGTTCGACGGCGTCGTGCTCTCGCTCCCCGGCAAGCCCAAGACGTTCTACGTCGACGGCAAGTGCGCGGCGACCGTCAATCTTCGCGAGAGGTGCGTGCTTGGCGGAATGTGGAGTGTGGATGACGTGCTCACCTCTTTTTCGCTAGTATCGTCGCCTTGCTGGACTTGGCGGATGAGCAGCTCGAGTGCAATGCGCTCGTCATTGCTCTCGAGCGTTCCCTGCCCACCCTCGGCGACCTCCTCCACTCGCTCATGTATGTCGGCGGCACGGTGGTCACCAAACCGCCGTTCCCCACCGACCCCGCGTACGTGCTTGTGGGCATGGAGATTTAAACTTCCGCCCCTCAAATAACTTATGAGACATCGGGTTAAGATAACGAGGCCGAGAGAAGTTGTGTCGGTGGTCTTCGGCGTCGTTGAAGGAATGAACGTTTCGGTCGGTGTCAAATCGAAGGGGGTTGCCAGTTCCGTAGTGGAGAGTTGTGTTTATTTTGCTTGATCCATGTATCCTCCAAATCGTCTCTATATCAATTCCTACACCGGCAGTCGGCTTGTGCCCTCGCCTCCTCCCATACACTTGTGGTGTCTGAAAAATTGCCCCGCCACCGCGCTATGACGTCGTTTACGGCGGTCCCGCACAGTGATCCCCGCGCTGCACCCGCCGTCGCGTAAACCGGGTGCCTCAATGACCGCCCAGGACCCCACGGCTTGATGAATGCTGGAGTCCATGCGTGGGCAACGCGTCCACGCTCCTCTCGCGCCTCCCTCGCGCACAAAACCCTGGACTCGGACGCATCCGCCCGCCAACCCCCTCTAGGCTGGGTGCCCTCTGAAACAGCTTCGGCCCTTCCGGACCATCGACTACTACCGCCATGAGCCTCCTCGCAGGCCTCCTTGGAGGTCTCCTCAAGTGTCTCTGTGGCGGCTCCCAGGAAGAGCAGCGGCCCCAACAGCAGCAACAGCAGTACTACCCGCCCCAGCCGCAACAGCAAGTCGTCCAGCAGCCCACGCCCGTCTACCCTCCCTCAGCCCAGCAGCAGCCCTGGCAGCAACAGCAGCCCCAACCTCAGCCTCAGCCTGCACGGCCGTCGCAACAACAGGCAGCGCACCCGTCGTACGCGCAGGCTGCGCAGGAGCACGAGGCGAAGCCGGCGGGGCACAAGAAACACAAGAAGCACCACGGCGGGGGCGGGGGCGGGCACGGGTCGGAGTCGGGCGCGACATCGACGCCGTATGCGGGGCACACGAGCGTGAGCCCGCCCTCCGCGCACGCGAGCCCGCCGTCCTCGCCGCCGCATGCGCCCTCGAGGCCGTGGTCGCCGGGTCGTCCTGTGAGTGTCTGTTTCTCATCCCGTGGACGTAGTCCTCCCCCGCCGAAACCGAGTCTACATCCCCTATCCTCCACCTCCACCTCCACCTCGCCTCGCCTCCTGCGCCCGCGCCCGTCTCATGCACTGACCCCGACGCTCCGCACAGGACCCGAACCAGGTCAACCAGCACAACGAGTTCTACGTGGGCCTGCGCGCGCGCGCGAACGCGGCGGGCGACGAGATGGCGCGGAGCTTCGACGGCGCGCACGCGGCGTACGAGGCGGGCGAGCACGCGCGCGCGAAGGAGCTCTCGGACGCGGGCAAGGCCGCGCAGCGCGAGATGGAGCGGCTCAACGGCGAGGCGGCCGCGTGGATCTTCCGAGGTGCGTCCTCCTTCCCGGGGCGGTGGGTGGTGGTGTGGGGTTTGTGGGACGCTGACGGGTGCGCTCGTTGCTGCATGTAGAAAACAACACGGTGAGTTGGGCTGGTGTTTGTGGACGTTCGGGAAGGTGCTGATCAATGATGGGCGGCGTGTGTTACAGGACAGTCAGCCTGGTGAGATTGACCTCCACGGGTTGTATGTGAAGGAGGCCATTCGGTACACGGACCAGTCGATCCAGGAGGCTCGCGCACGTGGTGACACGAAGATCAGGTTCATCGTCGGTGCGTCTCTATTTTTGTGTATGGAGGCCTCGTACTGAGGGGGTTTGTTGTGCAGGCAAAGGCCTACACTCGGCCAACCACGTCGCGAAGATCAAGCCAGCCATTGAGGAACTCATACAGAAGTGAGAACAGCCATTCGTTGTCTTTATAATGTTGCTAAATGCTCAACTACGTATCCATTTCTTAAACGCAGGCACGGACTAGTCGCTGAGTTGGATGAACATAACTCTGGCGTTCTCATAGTGAACTTGGATGGCCAGGCGTCGGGCAGGGGACCCGTTATGGGGGCCGACGAACTTACGAGGGGCCTTGAGAAGAAGGACGAGTGTATCATCATGTAAAGTAGGTGGCCTTCACTTCTAACTCTTTGGTGTGCACAAGCTGACACCTGTGATAGACTAGATGTCAACTGTGCTGTGCTGTGAGCTTAGAGGTTCTTCTGTCGAATTGCTGTAATCCTATACACTTCACATGTTCTTGCTCAAGTGGACCATAGTCTCCGCTTCACGGATAGGGTTCTACGCCGACCAGCGAGCCCACACTCAACTAGAAAAAGGACATATGCATGCGTGTATCCCGCGAAGATCGATACTGACGAGGTTCAGCGCCATGCTCTCGGGTGCGGCCCTGACTGCAGCGTAGTATTGGCCCTAGACCTGTGGGAAGTCGAAAAGGGCGAAGATAAGTGCTATCATGGGTGTACCCCCGGCCGCTCTTCTCGCCGTCCTTCGCGGAGTTCACAAAATAGGGAGCAGAGCGACGGAGAACCACTTCACCGTATAAGCCTCGCGGTCGCCGCGTTCTCTTGCTGTGTCCATGGGTATATATCGATGTGGGTCGGGTCATGATGCGATGTTTGCTACAATGACATTGGCGTTGAGTAGGGAGGGATTTCAGATATAGCCGAGCACACAGGGTGTAGGCACACAGCGTACATCGAAATAAGCTCCAATTCGGAACGCGGGTAGCAGGGTATCCAAAAGGTACAATAGGTCGATACATCATGATCAGTCGCAGAACGTATACAATATCTAGGTGGCGAGCATTATACAAGATCCAGTTCGATAGTCCCCACAAGTGCCCTATATCCGTGTATCCTCCAAAGTCATCTCCTTAGCATCGGCCGGAAATCGTGAGAAGTGTTGACCGTGTCGATCGTGCCGTGCTCATTCCTCGTGATTGCGAGGCAGAATTGGTGGTATCAAAGGAGGAGAGAGGGGCCTAAGGGGAAGAAAGCCTCGTCAACACTAGATCACACATGAATATGAGCAAACCATGGCATTGCTTACTCGATGGTCCTCGGAAGCTGGTCGATGCACTCGTGGATGACGCGCATCGTCAACGTCTTGTCGTACAGCACGCGCTCGCAGCTCGTGCACTTGGCCGCCCAGCACGCGCGCGCAACGGGCCAGTCGAGGAGCCCCGGGTTGACGACGGTGTCGCCGAGCGGGCGGGCGTCCATCTCCATGATGATGACGTACTTGAGCTCGCGCCAGGTGTGGTAGTCGACGGGCATGCCGCAGTGCGAGCACGACGAGTTGCCGACGTCGTTCACGAACGGCGGGTCGTCGAGCCGCCGGCGGAGCGCCTCGCGCCGCTCGTGGTGCAGCGCGAAGAGGCTCAGGAGCGCGTCCGTCCCAAGTTTCTGCAGCGTGCCCCGGTGCTCGGGCGCGTGGAGGTTGAGCGTGAGCGTCTCGCGCGAGGCCATCATCGCCTCGTCGTCCCAGCTGTACCGGCACGCGATGGCGTAGAGGCGGAGCGGGTCCGAGAGGAGTGGTGGAGTCGCGAGAAGCGCGCGGACGACGGACATGGGCCCCGCCATGTCGTACTTCTCGGCTGCGTGGAGAAGGGGTTCGATGATGTCCCATGAGTCAAGGCGGGGGATGGCGAGACCCGAGATGATTTTGAGGAGTGCGACTAGGGTGGTAGAGTCCTCATCGACGGTGAGCGTCTCAATAGGCTGATCGAGGAGGCTAGTTCGTTGAGGGAGTGAGTACATCCCCCGGAACCAGCCTGATGTTGTCTTGAGGGTGTATGAGTGGACGCGGAAGAGGATCCCGTCTTTAGATGCTAGAATGACATCCCCATCTGGAGACGAGAACAGAGGGTGATATTCGGCTTGTGGCTGGGCCGCAGGGAGGCTGTCACTAACTTCCGCTTGCATGAGTATTAGGGTACAGGGCAACCCTGCGATGCAGATAAGATTGAGATATCTATGCGGTAATGGATAGGGCACTGTGGGAGGCACCAGAAGGGGTCAGTATCAGCGTGAACACCCGCGAAACAGAAACAATTAGAGGAACTGCCGAGTGAGCCTCCCCGACGCTGGAGGTTTTCCTGTAGCCGCCACTGAGGCAATACTAGCTCTACCCTGGCCGTACAGGCGCACATCACCAAATCGAGTACGGCAGAGGACAATACAGTAGCCTGGTGTGGAGCTGGAGGAAGCGACAAAGAAATTTCGTGCCGACTTCTTCCAGCCCCGGGAGCTTGTGCCAGCATGTTGCGTGAAAATCCATGCAGTAGCACAGAGACGGCGACAGCAAGGCGAACGGATCCGAGAAGAAGACACTAAGCACTCACCGTGGTGGACGTTGATGCACAAGTCCTAGCCGTGCCCTGCAACAACATGTACATGGCCACAATTGAGTTCCGTGACTTTTCCCACGCGCCCCAAATGGTAAGACCACAGGCGACACGGCTCGAAGCGCCTCCCCCTTTCTTCCCGGTCACTGTGAACATCCAGGTCCTCGGACAGAAGACCCCCACGTCTTCGGAGCCTGGCCAGATCCCGACCTCGTATGATCCGACTCCAGTTTCACTCAATGCCTTGTATTTCCGAGGCGGCAGTTTTGAGCGTCCGTGGCCATCAATGGGCCCCCCACGCGACGTTTGCGCGGCGCAGCCTTTCGGCGATTCACGGCATCCGAAATGGCCGTCTCCCCGCATGTCTTGTCAACACTGACAGCTATTTAGACCGGACTGGGACACCAAAAGACTGTGTTTGCCGCCTTGTTAGATAGCCCCCAAGGCTTATCAGATATAGGTAAAGCACTAGCTCTATCGGTGCTGACGACGGGCATGCTAACGCGGCCCCGAATCGCCTCTACAGGCCCCGCACCACCTTCGCGGGGAAAACATTCGGTTATGCCGATACCAGCGCTGATCCCCGCGCACAGTACGCGTTAGCGTTTCAACCGACGTCGGTTGTCCCAGCGGGTCCGCATTTACCTAACAGCACAACAGAGTGGCAGAACCCGACGTTGCTGCCCGGGGCCCCATAAAATTATCGCTCGCCCGTCCCGAAACATGTCCCCACTTCTTGACGTCCCCATCCTTCCCTTCGCGCGGCCGGGGGACCGGAATCCTTCCTGAAGTCCTACTATCTGTGCCCTGTACCGCAGCTGCGTTGGCCAGACGCCTAGGTTTTCTTCGACAGCTGCAGCTGCAGTGGGGACGTAATGTTCACGTCTCTGGAAGCCTCAACTAGTGCCGTGACCATCCCATATGGCGCGGTCCTGGGACCGATCGTGCTGAGCATCTGCATCAACGCCTTCTTCTATGGGTTCAGTGTTCTGCAGTTTATCCAGTACCGCACACGCCTCTTTCGAGATAACGTCCTGACCCAGTGAGCATACTCCAACACTGCAGCGTGTGCTGGAGCTGATGCCCGTCTGTGCACGCGACAGGTTGCTCGTATCATGGACGTTCGTGATCGACACGTTCCACACCGGCGCGCTGTGCTGGATGATCTGGTACATCGTGGTGGATAACTTCACGAATCCTTCGACTTTCTTCAACGCGCCGTGGCCGCTTACCGCCACCCCCACGTTCGTTGCGATGTACGTCTGTCCTCGTTCCTCTCTCAGTTGCTGTAGCTCACATCCTAACCAGAACCTCGGGACCCATTGAGCTCTACTTCGCATACCGCGTATGGGAGCTCAGTCACTCGCGACCGCTTTTCTGGGTCATCATATTCCTCACTGTCGCGACATGCGGCATGGCGTTCGTCTCCACTGCGTTTGCGTTTGCCCGTGCGAAGTGCGTCGCCCACCGAGTTCGTTTGTCTTCATTTCACTGACTTCGAATGAACAGCGTCAACGACTACAAGGGGCTCCTCCCTATCATAGACACCTGGCTTGGGGCCCACGTCTTGTGCGATGGACTCACCTCGTAAGTGCAATTTTCTTATTACGAACTAGTGCGCTCGCTAATGCATTACGCCCCTGACTTGTCGTCTTATGGTAAATTAGATGTGCACTCTTGTACTACAGTGCCCAAAGTCGGACTGGGTTCAGACGTGCGGTTCTAATGATTTCGTTAGTGCAGCCGGCAGCTAATCTAATGTCAATTAGGCTACGACACGAAGAAGAATCAAATCGCGCAAGCGTTCATTCAATCTTCGGCTCTGACATGTCTCTTCACTGTGAGCGGTTGCGGTTGCTCGACATTAATGCTGATACTGATGGCCTGTTGAATATCGGATACCCATAGCTCACCGATCTCATTCTCTTCGTGAGTGGCGCCAACGGAATGGCTTCGCATTAAGCCGTTCTCCCGGGAGCTTAATTGACACGATCCCACAGAGTCTCCTTCCGACAACCAACTACCATCTCCTATTGGGCATTCCCATGGGCCGAGTATACACGTGAGTATAGTCTAGACCCTCTGGAACAGGGTACTAACCTTACTTCGTTCTTCCCTGATCCCAGTTGTACATTAGTTGCTGTAAGATGGAGAACATTTCCATGGCATCCACCACTGCATAACTCAACCTTATACCGCAGATGCTCAACGCGCGATTAAAACTGCAGGAAGACGAGGCCGACGGGATCACCACACCCGAGGTGCGTGCCCAGGCGCGCTGCGCAGTGTGGGCAAGGGTGCTGACGTCACCCTCTGTATCTAGCGCCGCGGCTCGTACGAGCGGCACGTCGAGTTTGCGAAGGCGTTCGGGAATCTCAAGCGGGCTCCGACGGAAGTTCGGGTCGGGGTGTCGGTGCGAGAGGAGGTCGAGATCGTGAACCTGGAGGATACGCTCCGCTCGCGAACGCCGAGCAAGGCGGACCGAGAGGCGGATCCCGACGCGGGCCATTGTTCGGACGACTCGGAGACCACAGACCGGAAGGCCGTGCCCGTCTGAGCGGTTGCCTTGTACCGGCCAGCGTCGGTTTCACGCCGCGGGCGGAGGGTGCGGAGACAGAGAGCCTCCCATTTGCTTATCCATCACATATAGAAATGTCATATAATATCTTGGTTGCTGCAGGAGCTGTCGGTCCTACGAGACCATTGAAAATATCTCCAGACAGCCGGATGCCTGCAGGTGGACAATAGCGCCCCTGGCCAGCCCTTTTGGCGAGACCCTATAGCCGAATCGGGGTGCACGTGATGGCACGCCCACGACGCGTCGGGATGGAGCGCGACCACCCTTGGCGCTCGTAGGCTTTAAGGTCAACCGCCACCCACTGCCCACCTCTTGGCTCTTGCCTCCTTCCGCCCCTCCAGGCCTATACGCGACCCCCTCCGCTCTCTCCCCGCGCCTTCGTCGCACGCAATCACCATGCCTGCTACTCGCACGGTAACACGGACGGGCAGCCGACAACCAACTCCCCGCTTACATCACCTGGCCCATGCCCATGCCCACCCAGCTCAGGCCGGCCCATCGAACCCTGCGGCGCACCCCATTGTGTTGGAAGATGACGAAGGCCCCGCACGAACAAGAAGATCCGTAGAGCGAAAGGCGTCAAAGCCGCGCTCCCAACAGAAGGCCCGTGCTCCGCCCTCCTCACAACCTTCCGAAGTCATCGAGATATCCTCGGACGAGGACGATGCACCGCTCGTTAAGAAAAGGAGGGAGTCCAAGGCAGATGCCTCACGGCTGTTGAAGGCTGCCCAAGAGGTGCGTGGTCTACGCACTATCGGCGGATAGCGAACTCAAATTTTGGCCTGCTTGGGTCCGTCAGGAGAACAAGAGGCTGAAAGACCAGCTAGATGCGTTATCGCGCAAGGTGTGCATATTTTAGCGTATGCATGATGCGTAGGATCTAACGACGAATTTCGCAGGCAAATGAGCCCGCGCTACCCAAACCGCTTTCCCAAGCACGCATCACCGGAGAGACGGCGTCTGTGGATGACAAGGTTAGGGTGTAATCGTGGTCCCGTGTCTGCCAGCCTTTCGTTGACCATATCTCCCCCACAGCTGCTCTCCGCACTGGAAGAGCACGTTACCTGCTTGATTTGTTCTTACAAAATGTGGTATCCATACACGTACGTCCTTCGCCCGCTGACGCCTACATCTGACACTCAATCATCCCACTTTTGCTCCGATATCACAGCCTTGCATGCGGACACACCTTCTGCAGGGGGTGTCTACAGGACTGGTTCGGCGATGCGCTCGCGAAACACCTCGGCGCTCACCCCAACTACGATGCCCACCACATCGTCCCTCACCACACCCTTGCCACTATCATTCACCCGAACATACCGGAGGCTCACAGAAGGGCGGCCCAACGCGACGCTATGAGCAAAATCCTCAGCGCCCCTCGACCTTCTTATTCGTGTCCAACCTGCCGCGTCCTGATCAGGTCCAGGCCCGCTGAGAACTTTGTTATCAAGCATGTCGTCCACACTGTCGCCGGCGTCCAGGGTGAGCCATGTCCTATCCCGCCCCCACTCCCGGCTCCGGGCAAACCCGCGGAGGGCGCCTTCGACGCGTTCTTCCCACCCGCGGTGCTGGATATGGTCTGAAGTCCGGACGTTAATGCGATGGTGCCTTGTTGTATCCCTCCATGCTTGTCGTGCTTCGTACAGACGGAGTATCATTATTACCCTATGTTTTCCGTGCACTGCTCTACGTACCTTATTCCAATTACTCGTTGGCATTGTACATCACACACACCCTCATGCATCATTCTGCTGTTTGCATTACTGTAGTCTTGGGGAATAAGATCAGAAAGTTCCTAGCAGTCCGTACAGAACCCGTGTGCGCAATTCCAAGCTGATAAGTTACTCAAACATCAATAGAACAAGGCACTCGCGCGAAACCACCCGCTCTCATCGCCTTCTCTTCGTCGTCTTCCCTGCAGCAGCCGTCTTCCCCGCCTTCGCCCGCTTCTGTCCCGACGCCGCCGGCACCGGTCCCTCCACGAACTCGATCTCGTCGTCGTCCTCTTCCGCGATCGTGCTCATCGCCTTCCGCTTCTGGGAAGAGCCCGTCCCCGTCCCAGTCCCCGTCCCAGACACACCGTCGAACGCATCAACGTCGATGACGTCCCCCGCCGTCGAGACCGACAGCCGGCTCGGCGGGTGCGCTGGGCTCGGGCGCACCGAGCCCGCGGAACGCACGGAGGACGCGGGCGACGGCCGCCGCGAGGACGTGGACGCGGAGCGGCCGTGGCCATAGTCCGAAGCGTATGCGCCCGCGCCCGCGCCGACGAGCGACTCTACAGCGTCGCCTGAGGTGTCGCCTCCCCCGCCGTGGGGGTCGTCTTCGTCATCGTCCTCGTCGGGCGGGATGCGCGTCTCGCGCCAGTCGCGCTTGAACGCGCTCTCGGCGTACACGTCGTCCTGGAACGAGCGCAGCGTCGCCTCGCCGAGCATGTCCGTCCCCGCGCCCCCGGGAGCTGTGCGCACGGTGGTGGGCGGGATGACCCGGTCGCCCGTGACGCGCGCGTCGAAGAGCTCGAGAGAGAGCGCCGCGGAGTTGCGCACCTGCGGGCGATCCGAGTGTGAGTCCGATGGCCCGGCTCCGGCGCTGCTGCCGCTCCCGCTGCCCCGCGCAGGCAGCTCGCCCGTAGGTGCGTCCCCGAGGTACTCGGTCCACTCCCACGGGCGGTTCTGCACTGGGACTGGGGGGCCGGTGGGTACGCCCGCGGCGTCGCGCGTGGCGTAGAAGAGGTCCGCGACGGCGGGGTGGAGAGCTACGTGCGGGAGGAGCGTGCGGAGACGGGCGCGGTACTCGGGCGGAGTGTCGGAGGGGAGGTCGGAGAGCGCGAACTCGGGGTAGTTCTTGAAGGGGTCATATGGGCCTGTCGCTTTCATATCGACGGGGATCTCTGCGAGTGACGGTCAGGCACGCGGTGAGCAGAGGGATGTGCATGATTTACCGTCTAACGTGTAGCACAATGTGTCTAGCAGAAGGGGGAAGACGAGCATGTTGAGGCCTTCTCCTGCGCCATGCATCTGTCGTGGTGGTTAGCACCGACCAGACTGTGTTACGTAGTTGAGACGTACCAGAGCTAGCCGCGTCAGGTCAAGACACAACGCTTCCGCTAAATCCTTGGCTTGCTGACTCCATGTGATTGGGAAGCCCAGGTGAAACTGGAGGACTCGTGCAAGGAAAACCACCGCCTGCGAGCCGAGGGCTGATTGGGGCTCCCAGGGCGTGTGCACCAGCGGACCCATGACCCGCGCCATATGCGCGATCTTGCCGCATATAGCCGAAAACAAGGCTTCCTGTACTGCGCCGTCGAGCTGTGGGAGGGCCGTGTCCTTCCGGAAGGGCGCTACAATGTTCGCGAGAAGGCGCAGCATCTCGCTCGCGATGCTCTTGAGGTCTTTTGCATCCGCGAGGGGGTCCCATTCGCGCAGCACGTCCGCGATGCGCCTGAGGCCGGCAGAGACAAACTGCGCAGATCGGTGATATTAGCGTCCGTCGTGAGACGGGCAGGGCGGGAGTCGCGAGCTCACCTTCGCAGCGACGGTGCCGTCCATGTCCGTTACGAGGTCGGCGATGAAGTCGGCCTCCTCGGGTTTCTTGCATGAGTAGAAGACGGCCCCGGCGAGCTTGTCGAGGCTAAAGCATGCGGCGAGACGCGTGGACTCGCGCGACATCCCCTCTTGCAGCTGCTTGATGGTGAGACGGATCTCGATCGACGTCGCCGCGAGCTTCCAATGGCTGAGCAGGGAAGAGACCGCGTTCCAGTCCGCAGTGTTCACAGGCCCATCTGGCAAGGAACCGGCATCAATGGCAGCAGGACGGGGATTTAATACGGAAAATACCTTGTCCTGGATCATTGAGCATCAGCCGCAGCGCGCTCACAAGCGGTTCGTGCAGGTCGTCCGAGACGCTCTCGAGCAGCCGCTCGAACGTGAGGCGGACCGCGTCGAGATCGCGGTAGATCCCCTGGCGAAATACGCCGACACGGCAGATCTTGCGGCGCAGGCTGGTGCACGCCGTGCGGAGCGACTCGCTCAGGAAGCGGTTCTGCTCGATGAGCACGAGCGCGGGGAAGTTCGCGACGAGGAGCGAGAAGTGCGGCTCGCGGAACACGTCGCGGCGGCGCGTCTGCAGCCCTTGCGCCTCGAATACGTCCGCGGGCGGAAGGCCTGCACCGCACTCGTCCAGGAAGAGCAGGTGGTCGAAGAGCGTGTGCGCGGATGTGAGGAGCGTTTCGAGCGCCTGGCCTTGTTCTTCGTTGGACACGCTCACGCCGGCTTTCCAGACCGGAAAGATGAGGCTCTCGAGGATCGTCGTCGTCGCGAGGGCGCCGTAGCACGAGAGGTAGAGCAGGACGACGGTCACGACGTCCCACGCCTCCGGAGTGAGCGCGGTGATGTCGTTCCATCCCGGGCCTGTGAGCCATGAGCGGATCTGCTCGTCGAAACCACGAGGGAGGTGCTGGTCGACGTGGAGGAGGAATGCTGCATAGCGGAGTGCGCAGGCGTGGCGACTGGGTACGTCGGGGATCATGGCGGGGAGCTGCCGTAAGCTGGTGATGGTGTTGTCCCACACCTTCCACGCCCAATCCGGCGACGTCATGTACTTGTACCACAGACTATTGGCCAGTAGGGACGGAGCCTCTGGGGCAGGGTCGGTGGCGAGCATGAGGATCTCGTGGAGGACCGGAGGCACGGCGTTCGCATTCTCGTTGTTTGGGAATAATGCCTGTGTAGAAAGCTTGAGCTGTGCGTGGATTGTATCGTGATAGAACGTACGTGGGTATATGCTGATATGTCCGAGAGCATTTGCTCCCTAGCCGCTGGGTCCAGGTAGCTATCGTTGTCCACTTCTGCGAGAAGCTTGAGAAGTACACGGTTTTGCAAACCACGGGTCCTCCATGCCTGGTGGACTGCCCATAGCGCAGTCGCAATGTCCTTCATCCTGTTCATGCAAGCCCAGACTTCCATGTGCTGCCTAAGCGTTTCGATGACCGCCGATAGTGTCGGACCCGAAGTTGCACGCTCGAGAGTACACAAGGACATCTGAGAATACGTCAGCATATGGAGAGAGCGTAGCGCATATACGTAGGACTCACGTCCAGGATCGAACCATACGACCGTACACGGGCCATGACCACGACAGAAAGCGTGAACACTCGCAAGACAACTGCGTCGACTTCGAGTGATTCCCCTTGACGACTAGAAATGCAGGATGAGCGGGATTGAAAAGAATTGTCAGTATGACGCATACCTAGCCAGAAACTTCTTGTATATAGGCAGGAACCATTGCTTGATTGTCTTGACCTGCTCGAACCTTGGCGACTCCAGCAAGGTCTTGCACGACTCCCAAAATGTTGTCATAACGGGCTCGATAGATGATTCCCCTAAGTGCTGCGTGTGAGGGATCCGCAAGAGGGGAATAAAGTGGAAGTAGAGGCGTACCTCCAAAGACCTCAGGCAAAAGGGTACGGAACTCTTGACGTATCCTGCGTTCATGAAGCTCCTCTTCTGTTTCCCGTGTACGTAGGCCATACAAGATGCCCTTCCTCTGGTTCAGCGTCGAGTGGCTGGGCTCGTGCAGGGGTATACATCGGAGAAACTCGCGGTGCTTAGAGGGTATTGTTCCCTATTAAAACCAAAAGTTCCTTAGCGACAAGCCAGAGTATGCTTGAGATATGTGCTCACCGGCGGATCGTTATACGACAGACCCTCCTCCCCGCGTGCGATGAGGTGCTGCATATACTCGTTGTACGAGAACAAGCCGTGCTTCACGAGCTGCCCGAAGAGCAACGCGACCGCGGGCAAGTTGGTGCGCTCGCGCGCGACGTCGGACGTGTTCAGCCAGTCGAACAGCAGCCCTTGGATGGCCGCGTCGGGCGACGGCGCGTCGCGCCGGATCGCGCGCTCCTCCGCACGGTTCCGCCAGACTTGAAGGAGCCCGGCGGCGGCATAGGGGCGGTGGTCGCCGTACTGCAGCGGCGTGACGGACCAGGTGAGGAGGAAGTCGAGTTTGGAGGAGAAGGCGTCGGAGACCTCGGTGCTGTCGTCGAATAAGGGCACATTTGATAGATCAGTTTTCCCGGAGATAGAGTTCAGGAGCTGGAGAGGCGATGTTAGACGTTCGCATCGCCAAAGCGAGACGGGCTGACCTACCTTGATGTCTGATAGCGCGGATGACAACGTGCCGAGGATCCGAGGTGGGAGATGCTGGAACAACATTGCCTCGTTACGGTGTTTGACGTCGGAAAGAGCATCTGTTACGGTTTGTTGTAGGATCTGGATATTTGGCTGGAGGTCGTTGTCGATGCTCTCCACAGCGAAGTTTCCAAGCAAGATCTCTTCAAGAGTACCACTGTATTGCACGTGCATACGGGGACTAACGCAAGCGTCGGGAAGTGCGAGGAAAGATCGCTAAATGGCAGGATCAGCACAACGCCGCAGTCGCATGTTGTTAGAGCTTACAGATATTAGATTCCTTATAACATTTGCTGTGTTCGCGAGCTGCTCCTTGGCAGACGAACTTTCAATCTGAAGGCAACAGTGATTAACATATCTATCGTGCCTCCCGTGCTTCTATCTTACCTCAATGAACTTGGCTAGGCACGCTTCAATGAACGGGTGCGTAAGCGCGCGGCTCACGAGCATGCCGTCCAGGTATTCGTCCGCCAAACGCGCCACGAACCCCGCCTGGGCCAAGTTGCAGGTGCTCATTTGCTGCACGAGCCATGACAGGAACGTCCGATTATCCACCAGCCCCTCCGCATAGAACGGGCGGAGCAGCCGCAAACTATAATGTCCGATGCCGGACGGGACGGGGTGGGCGCGCGTTAGTAGGAACCTCGGGCGTAATACGGGGAGCATAGACATTCCGCACCAATACGTGAAGCGTGAGATCCAGTTATCCCGAGACTCAGCCTCGGACAACACCCCTTTGAAAGCTTGCTTCACGTTCAGCCCTGGTCGTGGCGCGATCGGGAGAGCAATGTCCGCGAGCTGCCTCTTCAGGTAGGTAGTGACGACGTTGGCCCACTCGACGCTGTACTGAGTGGGGTTGTACGTCGGCCTGTTCCTGAGCCCCGCCTGCGTGGACGGGAGGTCGACAAAGTTAACTCCGGATACCGTAATAGCAGGGCCCAGAGCCGCCACTCACGGTCTCATTTGCTCCGAACACTCGGAGAAACCATACCGCGCGTGGGATGGCGACCTCTTTCGTGTGCAGCAGATCAAGGAGGTCGGGTCCTTTCGCGCCGTGCGGGACGTTCTTCCCCAGCTTGGACAAGGGGACGCTCTCATCCGCGAGATCGTCAAACCAATTCTTGCGTTTAGTGTCGTTCAACGTGACCCTCGACGGCAGGCGAAAGGACGACGCCCTGCTCAGGTGATTCAGCCCCCGCTGAACGGCCGCCACAAGTCACTGCGATTACGCACGGTATTGGTGGAACTGTCTCGGCCTTGCGAGCAAAGATCTGGTTCATCAAGTCTTCGAGTTCTGCGAGCCCATTTTCCTGCAGGAGGCGCTTTCGGAAGGCGTCTTGGGTGCTGTACGTTTCGGCCTGCGAAAACGGTTAGCTGGAGGCATTGTAGAGAGGCGTGTGTGCCGATCCATACCGGAACAGACTGAGGTATGACGAGACCATTCTTGACATTAGCCTCGGTCAGGACCTCCTCCACCTGATGCGGACGAGGTGGATGGAAGCCGATGTAACCTGAGGGCACAACCAATCGTCAGCGCCTCGACCTCTATGGTGCGATTCTGAATTGACCAACCTAGATCAGCGGATATATGCGACTTCGGGAGCCATGTTGGCGGTCGAAGCTCGTACACTGGGAGTGGCTCCGACTGATCTCCCCGTGCCATCTGTAGCGCCGACACGACACAGCATGAGTAACGAAAAAGGACGCTCAATGAAGGCGATGGTTACCGTGAGAGCCGAGGTCCCTCAGTCTTCAGAAAGAGCTGCTTGGCGGACTTGAGGTCGAGGTGGGCGACGTCGAGGTTGGTTGCTGCGGAAGCGTTACCGCAGCCGGACAGGGTCTCTTCGGAGGAATGTTGGGAACCTCCGGCGGTTCCGATGGCTGCCTGACACCGTTCAGCCTTCTCCGACGAGCTGCGGAGCAGGGAGGAAGCAGGAGGCGGTCACCTTGTGTGTGCTGGGGGGTGCCCACTGATTTTCGGCGCACGAGCGAGAGCCTCAAGGCTACTCGTCCATTGCACGCATTGCCGTCGTGGCCAGGCTGGGGGTGCTTGTTTGGCAGCAGTCGTATAGCGCCCTAGCGGCGTGGTGGCGTTTACCTGTGGCTTGGCACGTGACTATGCCCTTTTGGGGGGTAGTGGGAATCCGAAAAACGTTTGGCTTCAAACACGAGTACCTCGACCTCATGCCCGCCGTCTCATGTGCCTGGTTCTCGTACCTGGAAACACAATAAGCAAGCACCCGTCTCTGTAACTCTATATGTCGTATGGGTAATCAGGTTCTACAAAGTTCAGAGCTATTCCGTCGCCGCAGTGCGGCCGCCTCAATTATACACTTGAGGTTGGGTTTGCCGGAAGCCGGCATATCCGGATGGACTTAGGTCTCCTTGAGCACCCTTTCGTTGCCCAGGATTACTTCACATTGTATTGCGTCATCGTCAGGTCATGGCCTTCCATCTTCACCTTCCCCATCCAGTATGACTTCCCCAGCAGCTTTTCCCATGTGTGCTTGGTGTGCGAGGTTACCTGAAGATCCCTCTTATACGACTCATCTTGAGGTGCTCAGTCGACTGTATGATTTCCAGCTCTCTGGAATTACTTGATGCTGACTGCACCATCCAGGAACGCCCTTCGAGTTTCGCATCGGCCCGTGCTCCGATTACGTCTTATGCACATCTACGAAGAGGAGCGAATGCGAATCTCTAGTACGAAGAGGGCATATGACACCATCCGAAGACCTCTCTGTAGAGTAGTGGCGCACTTAGTAAGCGCAGCATGACCTCGCCTAGCAAACGTGGATGACCCCTCACGTCACGCAGCGCTCGGCGATCCTCAGTCATCTCTAATCCGGGGTAATATGCCATCGCGAAGGGCGTCCTCCTTTGCGACTTCCGGAAGACCAGGACATGACGTATGTCAGGTACGTAACTAGTAATTATCTCCGCCGCTCATGTCGCAAGTACTAATGCGCACTGATTTGGCTACATAGACCTCCTTGGTCGCGACGAAACTCGACCACCACTCAGCTTCCGGAGTCGTCCCACCGGAAATGAAGCCTTTCGAGTCCATAATGGAAGAAGTCGCGACCACGGCTTCGACGACGGAAGAGGCGCCGGCGAAGCACGCCCGGGAAGCCTTCCTTCTGCGGGAAGCGCACCCGCAGACATCCATCTATCTGACTACCGGATATCCCCCACCCCGCCCCGCCCTCGCCCTTCGCC
>FTLJ01000713.1:0-20781 GCA_900155495.1 Porogramme epimiltina
CGCCCCCCCCCCCCCCACCCCCCGCGCGAAGCCCCCGCCCCTCTCCCGCTCCAGGTCCGTCCCGCCCGCGCCCGCTGCGCGCCCGCGCACTCACGCGTTCTCGCCCGCGCAGCCAGCCCACTCGTGATGGTCGTCACCACCGGTAAGCAGTCCGCCGCGGCGGACGCGTCCAAGAAGACCAAGGCCAAGAGTGCGTGCACGCGTCGTCCCCCCCTCTCCCGCCTCACGCGCTGACCGTCGCGCGACGCGCCGCGCGCTCGCACCCACAGGAAAGACGAGCAGCGCGGGCGGCCGCAAGAAGCTGACCGACTTCAACAAGTTCATGCAGACCGAGGTCGCGCGGCTCAAACAGGAAATTCCCGACATGCCGCACAAGGAGAGGTGCGGCACCAGACTGATGCGCGCGGGTCGCGGGCGTGTTGGCTGACTGGCGTGGGTGTGCCCGGTGCAGGTTCAAACTGGTCATCGAAAACTGGAACAAGCAGAAGGTGGAGGCCAAGTAGGCTCCCGCTCTGATCAACCGTCCGCGCCCAGCGCTGCGCCGCGCCGGGTCCGGGCCGGGGCCGCTGTGCCTGTCCTCGCTCGATTTGTTCCGGCCGCGATCGACGATGCTCCGTCTCCGTCCGGCGCCTCTCCCCGGCGCCTCCTCCCGTCACCGTCATCCGCCCCGTTCTTGTCTCGCCCTCGACCCGATCGCCTTCTCCTCTCCCGCTTTCCTCTCCTCTTTCTCCGCCCGCTGACCGAGCACTATGCACACCGCAGCACCGCTCAGGTGCTGCCCGCGCACTGTCACATGCGCTGTACGAATAGCCCCCGATTGTACATTACCCACTATGCTTCCGCGCAGTTAATGAGATCGCCTCCAATATATGCTTCCATCCCACCCGGCCTGCTTGTGGCCACCGAGATGATCGTGGGCGCGTCACAGATGCCGTAGCGGCGTGCACCTGTGGGAACATGGGCCTCGGTGGGTACCATGGGCGCCTGTGCGCCCCGTTCGTCCCGGGCGGTAGTGGCAGATCCTGGAGAGGCTCCCTCTCTCGTCCTCCCCTGACATGGGCGGGTCCACATAATCACATCTAGCGGCCCCCCAGTCTGTCACCCTCTCAATTTGCTCTCAAATTCGCATTCTCTGTCCCCGACTTCCCTAGCACGCACGCTGTATCTCTTATCTCATCGTCTTAGAACCGCTGGCTCTCGCCATGAGCCGCACACACGACATCGATAACGACGACCCCTTCGTCCTCCTGCATCCTTATGAACCGCTAGGCCTCCTCGAGGGGAACGGCCGCGAGCCTCCCAGCTCGTCTAGTGCCCCCCGTACCCCTTCGTCTTCAACCCCCACCTGGTACCTCAACCAGCTCCCCGAGTCCGAGTCCCACGACCCGATGAACCCATCTCCATCGAGCCCTTCCAAGGGCAAGGCCGTTTCCAAGTCTCTGTACATGCAGGGACACACGCCAAGCGACGGTCAGATCGATGCTTTTCATGACCTCGACCCGTCCTCTCCCTCAGGCAATTCCAGCCATGCCCAGGCTACCGCATGGGTCGACCCTTCTTCCGCCGACGCCTCCCCCGCGCACTCCACTGATTACCCTGCACGCACCTTCCCCATAAACATAGACACCCCCGGCGAGAACGTCGGGCCCTCCTCGGGCTTCGCAGCAAAAGGCAAGGGCAAGGGTCGCGCGCGGGCCCCCGTGCTGCCGCCGCTCGTGTTCGACCCCACCGCGCTCGAATACGGGAGCCCCGAATGGACGCCGTTCGACCCCACCGCGTACATGTACATGCCCATCTCCGTCTCGCCGCAGACCGCAGGCCCGTCGTCGTACGGCTCCGGATTCGCCTCGTCCGTGAGCGCTAGCTCCGCCCAGAGCGTGCTCATCACCCATGATGTCACACCGCCCGTGTCCCCGGAAGCCCCAGCCCCGCTCGAGGACGCCCCGCCGCGCCCGCGGTCCCTGTCGAGCGTGTCCGTGCGCTCGACACGGTCCCTCTCCGCGCTCTCGGTGGGCAAGGTGAAGGCCAAGCTGGGCGGCGCCAGGGTCCCCGGGAACATCGCGCGCAAGCTTCTTTTCAAGAAGCGCGACGGGTCGCCCGAGGATGCGAATCCCGCGGCTCCCCCGAACTCCCCGGGCGCGGTCGTCGACACGGACGTGCACGCCGGCGTCGAGCTCGGCCGCGGGAGCTGCTTCCTGCCGTGGGCGCGCGAGCTCAAGTCGTGCACGAGCCCGCCGCAGGGCACGCTCGTCGACATCGACGTCGGCCAGCTCTCGAGCGGCATCATCGCGCCCGTCTCGCCCCTGTACCGCATGGTGCCCCCCGCCGGGTCCGCCGCGCTGCGCGCCAAGGGCCGCTCTTACTCCTCGCCCTTCCCCCTGCCGTCAGGATCCCCGCTCGACCTCGTCCCCGTGACAGCCGCTGACATATCAGAACCGATCGTGGTCGACGTGCCGAACTACTTTGACGAATACCTCCCGCGCGAGCTCAGGCTGCGCGTTCTGGCCGTCCTGGTGGAGCTGCACGAGGCGGAGCATGCCCGAACGATCGCAGGCGACAAGTGGTCCGCGGCGCGCGCGGGTCTCGCCCGCAACCGGTGGGTTGGGTGGGAGAAGGGCATCCTGGAGCTCCTCAGGCTGCGCAGGGTTGGTGCACGTTCCTCTCGCGTCCATCCCGCTGCAGATGGTGACCGGCCGCGCGCGGCCACATCCCCCAGGTGTCCAAGGCGTGGAAGAGCCTCGTATATGACGGGCAGTTGTGGGCGCGGCTGCCAAAGCTCCCCGCGACCGTGCTCAAGCGGCTCTGCGAGACCGGCGGCGGCTTCATCCGGCAGGTCGACTTTGCGGGCCTCGCGGAGCTCACGCCCGAATCGCTCATGGACATGACGGACGGCCTCTGCCTGGGGTCGCAGGTCCCGAGTTCGCTGTCGCACACGCGCGTCACGACCATTAACCTCCAGGGGTGCGCGGCGCTCACGCCGCGGTCCCTGCACTACCTCCTCATCCGGGCGCCCGCACTGCAGACTTTGTGCGTGAAGGGGCTATCCGCTGTCGGCAACAACACCTGCGCGATCCTTGCTCTGCACTGTCGCAGGCTCGAGTCACTCGACATGAGCCGGTGCATCAACCTGGACGGCGACGGCGTGCGCACCATGGCCGAGTCCGTCCTGGACCGCGGCGAGGTCCTTTCCCTGAAGGTCCTCCGCCTGAACTGGCTGAGCCAGGTCACAGACGGCATGATGCGCGCGCTCGGGCGGGCCGCACCCGCCCTCGAAGTGCTCGACCTGAGCTACGCCGCGCCGCTGCACAACTCGGCCATCGAGGCGTTCGTCGCGCTCTCGGACGCGGAGGGCGCGGCGGGGCGCGTGCCCGCGGTGCAGCTCAGCGCGCGCGAGGCGGGGCGCGACCCCGCGGACCCCGCGCGCTACTGGCGGCGCGTGACGCGCGTGCGGCACCTCGCGCTCTCGTGCTGCGCGCTGCTCACGGACCACGCGTGCTCGCACCTCGCGCACGCGGTGCCGCGCCTCGAGGCGCTCGAGCTCGCGGGCATCGGGCCCGACCTGCGCGACGACGGGCTCGTGCGCCTGCTCGAGACGACGCCGCTCCTCCGCAAGCTCGACCTCGAGGACGCCGCGGAGATCTCGGACGCGGTCCTCGCCGCGCTCACGCCCGCGCTCGACGGCCCCGAGGACGTCTCCCCGCCCGCCCGGGGAGAGGCGGCGGCGGCGGCGCAGCCGGGACACGCGCTCGAGCACCTCGTCGTCTCGCACGCAGGGCACCTGACGAACGGCGCGTTCCTCGCGCTCATGCGCGCGTGCCCGCGGCTGCGCGTGCTCGAGGCGGACAGCACGCGGCTGAGCGGGGACGCAGCGCGCGAGTTCGTGCGGCTCGCGCGCGCGCGGGGCGTGCGCGGCGCGGGGCTCGTCGCGGTCGACTGCCGCGGCGTGCCCGAGAGCGCGGTGCGCGGCGCGGCGCACGCGGGCGAGACGCGGCCCAGGCGCGGGTGGCGCGGGTGGGACGCGCGCCGGCTCGGGTTCCTCGACGCGCGCGACGAGGTCGGGCGCGAGGGCCGCGGGCTGATGGGCGTCGGGATGGGCCAGGACGAGTGCGACGAGGGGAGGGTCGTGTTCAAGACGTTTTATTCGTGGCAGACGGTCGACGCGGTGCGCGCCGCGCGCGAGAAGCGGCGCAAGGCTACGCGGCGGAACGCGGGTGCGTCTGGGAGCAGCAGCGGGGGCGACGGCGGCGAGGCTGCAGGTGGCTTTGGCGGCGGGCGCGCGAAGTGGTGGCCCGGGCGGCGGTCGGGGGCGGCGTCGCCCGTTACGCTCGACGGTGCGGACGGGCGGGACGGGTGTACGATCATGTAGGTGCGTGGGGTGGCCCGCGAGAACGGAAGGAAGGAAGGTGCGTCTTTCGACGCCTTGTATCATTCATTTGAGCGTGGACATCCCGTCCCTGTCGAGCTCTTGTACAATTACCTGGATTTTGACTAACCGGCTGCCTACTGCTGCCGTCAACGACTTAGAGATGCCTCTCAGTTTCTTTCTCACTTCTTACATATAGGATCAGACGAGTTTGGACTGCGACATTCGCGGATTGTAACTATAGGTTTATTTGTGCGGATGTGTAGCTACGAATGATGTGTATACTTGTACGAATGCTCCTGTAATATATCGTCGCGAGGCTGCTTTCGAGAATGAGTCGACTACACCTAACACTCGCAATGGCACACTGCTGGGCGAGCGTGAAGGCACTACCCTGATAGCGCGGATGCTTTCTTTGCTTTCTTTTTGGCCTTTTTATCTTTCTTCACCTGGCTCGGTGTAGAGGAAGACATCGGTGTTGCAGGCGTACGGGATACATTCTCTTCGTCAAGTGCGGCGGACTTTTTCTTCTTCGCTTTCGTGGCGGATTTAGTGTCGGAATCGTCACCGTACCCTGTGCGTCCAATGCGATGAGCCAATGAGAGCATTAGACAAACTAATGCACGAACCTGCGAACGGATCCGCCACCGCCCTCCTACGCTTCTTCTCAGAGCTTGCACTGACTTGCGAATTGCTCGCGTCGACCGCGCGGGCCTTCCCTTTTGCCTTGGAGCTCAATCGTTTGGGCTCACCCTCGACCACATCCTCGTCCTCATCCCCGTTATCATCCATCCCGCCCTCCTCATCGAACACCTGTAGTTTGTCCGCTTCCTCGTCGTCTTCGCTCTGCTCTTCAGCGAGCTTCCTTTGATATTCCTGGCGCGCGAGCATCTTGCTGGTCACGCGCACGGGTATCGATGAACGCGTTTCGGTTGGCTGGGACTCCTGGGACGATGGAGGATTGCCGTCTGCGTCGAAGCGTATGTGGGTGCCCGAAGGGCCAGGCACGCGCTGGTCGCGCACTTGAGCGATTGCATGTTTGATGAAGCGGTTCGCAGCAGCCTTGTCTACTGCGGTTTTTCCTGCAGGGATAGTGTGGTGGGTGAACCGGGCGAGGTGGGGGGGCGAGAAGAGACATACGTTTCTCGGGATCCTCTGCGTTCTTGATCTTGTCAAAATACTGTCTCACGCGGTCCTGCACAAGGAGACTTTAAGTTGCAAATTGGTGGCAAGCATGATGTGCACACACAAGTTCGCCTACAACAGGATGTGTCTTGGGGTCTATTCCCCGCGTCTTGAGGAATACTACGGTGTGCACGACGTGAGTTGAATGCCCGCAGGCGAGACAGCATAGTGCTCACTGAATACAAGGTCATACACTAGATACGGCAATGCGACATTGAGTTTGACCTGCTGCAGTGTCTCCAAAGGAAGGAGGGACTCTGGGAGTGTCTGCGCCAGAAGGGGTTCCAACTTCTCCTCGAGGTCATCGAGCGAGTCGTTTAACGAGGCTAGTTTAGCCAGCAGCTTCTCGGCACTGTCTCCCATGTATCTTGAAGTGATATCGAAGTACGACCAATTGTTGGGCTCCAGAGAGCGAGTGCACCGGAAAGGCAGGGCGGAAATGTCCAGTGAGTGGGAGCAGAGAAAATGGGGAGAAGCGCCGGGTCTACAATGATCGTGCTTCTCCGCACTCGCACATCTGCCGAACGCTGCTCTTGACCATGGTCCGTCACCACCCTACCCCGCCACGCCCCTCTTTACTCACCCCCTACTTGTCAACAGTCATCCGAGCTCCGGTACACGGCAAACACCCAACTTGAACACTGTGCGTACCCTGTCACAATCCTGTAGTCGATACTCACCGGGCGCGTCTGTAGTGCACGCTCGGTACACGGGCACCGGTATGTCAATACCCCGCTTGTCAGATATTTTTGTTCTCTGACGTAGGACATAAAGGGCATGCCGACTTAACGAAATAGTGAGCATTCTCCACACGCTATATCTGACGGGGGTACTAACTTTCGGTGGAGTGAATGGTTGACTCACCAACATAGAGACACGCTCTCATCCATCGTTGGACACGCCACGCTTAACTCATATTTGGCCATTGCTGACGGAGAAGCAATTGGAAGAGTCAAGTTCGAGATGACTGAGGTGCGCATCTAGTCTTGTCTCGTCCTTTCTCGTGTGTTTATTCCCGTCCCTCAGCGCATGTTGCAACCGTGCGGGCCCCCACCGCCCAAGGACGACTAGGCTATGCACGCCTGTCTTTCTCCTTTACTCCCATGTCGCGGGCAGCGAGAGGATGGACGTTTAGCGGCCCCTGTAGAATTGTCCCAGTACGTCACTGAATCAACTATAGTTCCTTGCTCTCGTCACCCTGTCGGAGATGCTCTTGTCCCGCTACCAAGCCCCGCTATGCAAGCTCTCGACCGGTATTTATGCGACGTCACATCCCACGGCCTTCTACCGTGAGCATCGCCGAGCGCGGAGGTCTCGTCTGGCGGGCGTCAAGTGGCCGAAGATAGCAGGAATGTTTGGCGTGAAACGGCGCGGGCGTACGGCGGTGGCCCCCGCTCCGACAAGGTTTGTATTTCTCGCACGACGAGTGGGCTCTGCCCCAGAGGCGGTACGGGCGAGGGAGACCAGCGGAGCCAGCGCTCGTCTGCGGGCGGATTTGGAGTCGTCTCATTGGGTTGTGTCAGCCTCGACGGAGCGGCCGGGCGGAGGACACCCTCGCGGCCTCTTTCCGAATTCACGGATGCGTGCGTCCTCGTTTTCGTCTCCTCTCCTCGTTCCTTGCCCTCCTTTGATATCCTGCTGTCGGTTCTGCTATCCGTCTAAAGCCCATTGTCGCCCATCACAAAGCAACATTCCCCAGAGCCGTCGCCACCGGGCATTCCGCACTCAAGCGTCCACCTCCACCTCCACTTCCACCTCTGCGCCCCTCCAAGAACATGGAGCCCCGAATATTCTCGCCCGCTTCTCCCAGCGAGACAATGTTAGACGACGCCTTCGCTTCCCTCATCTCCTTCTCCCCCAGTGGCGACTCCCTCTGCCCTCTGCTTTCTTCTGATGACCTTTCGGACGCCCTCCTCTTTGACCCATGCATTGCCGAAACCATAGCCAAGGACATAAAGGACCCACCAATGTCGCCCTTTCAGTCACCCTCCTCCTCCGAACGGTCATCTACGGAGATCCCGCCATTGGAAGACTCATCTTCGCAGGTCACGATCACACCAGCTACTCTCAGAGCTGAACCCTGGAAACTCAAGAAGAAACGTTCTCTAGGCTCAGCACTGAAGTCTCTGAAAACTGTTTCCCGGGACTTTACGGATAGCTTGCGAACCGCGCCACGCATGCCACACCCACAGCACCCGGAGGATACCTCTATGACCTCGGAGGACATGCCGGGTTCTATCGGTCTTAGAAGAGCGGAGGACGAGGACGGGTTTGACGACCGGAACAGGACAATCCGCAGGGGCAACATGCCTCACCATCCGTTCCGGTCCGAGGACGTACCGTACATGCAGGCCTATAACAAAATCCTGCTCGAGAAGTGAGTCTGGCATTGGCTAGCCTGTACATGTTCTCACGTCCGTCTGACGCCTGACGTTCCGCAGTGACTACCAGACATATCAACTGTTATGTCGCTTGACTCGCGTCGACTCCCCAACGTTTCATAAATTCGGAAAGAAGCCCCCGTCGGACGTGCTCGATCTAGGGTGTGGCGAGGGCTTTTGGGTTTTGCATGCCGCGAAGCTGTGGAAATCGCACGGTACCAAGGTGACTGGTCTGGATCTCATCGACCTACACAACAACGAAGCAGGAGAGGTACACCCAGGGCGCGTGCCAGCCCACGTACCCAAGAATGTCACCTGGAGACGCGCAAATTTGTACGTCATTTTTCCTTGTCTGAGTGTTTCACGTCGTTCAACTGTCTGCCAGTGTAAAGTGCCCCTTACCATTCCCGGACAACTCCTTCGACTTCGTTCGAATGGCCAACCTCACCCTGTGTATTCCGATCAGCCGTTGGAAGTTCGTCCTGTCCGAAGTACGGCGCGTTCTCAGAGTGGGCGGCCGGCTAGAGGTCATTGACGATGACTTGTTCTTTCCGACTGTCCTCCCCCGCCCAAGCCGGGATGCACCTCCTTCCCCTCCCAGACGCGGACGCCAGAGGACCGCAAGTGCCTCAGAATGTATTTCTCGCAGCCTGCCATCATCCTCACCAATCTCCCGCAATTTTTCCGGCAAGGCGCTTCCCGACATCCCCAGCCCTCTCCGCTCCCCGTCAAAGAGGCATAAACGAACCCCATCGGACGTCGAATATAGCACGAATTCGGCGATCGCGGCGCACCTCGAGACAGCCTTCGAGCACATGCTCTCGGGGAAATTCAGTGTTTCACCACATCCACACGTCTTCCTCGACCACGTCCTCCGCGACGTCTTTGGCGGGGATTGCACACGCCAGACGCAGAACCTTGAGCTCGCCGTGCCCTCACGGGAGCTCTCGGAACGCTGCGAGAGCGCCGGGATCCGTGCGCCTTTCACCGCAGCATCCACTCCTATGCCGACGGCGCCCTCAACATGCTACGCGAAGAAGTCATTCGCGGGAGACGACGGCCGGTGTAGGCTCGAGAAGCGCGCCGCTGCAGCAGCAGCAGCCGCATCGTCATTCGCGGTGCAGATCCCCCCAGTACGGCCCCACGCGCGCAAGGGGAGCGAGGACGGGATCGACCCGCGCATCATCGGCGCGCTCTCGCCGAAGGTGCGGCAGCTCCTGTTCGGGGACGACCTCGAGAACGAGGGGGAGGCGCGGCGCGCGGCGCTGCCGTTCCAGCCGCCGGGGCTCGTGCTGCTGCCGTCGACGCTGCTCCCGTGCGGGCCGCTCGAGCTCGAGATGCACGCGTGCAAGCACATGAACACGCTCCTCGGGTGCAGGTACGCGCTCGCGCGGCACCTCGCGGGCCAGCGCGACCTGGAAGGGCGCAGGCTCCTGTCAGAGAAGGAGGTGGATGACTTTCTGTGGGATTACGAGTGGTGAGTTCTGAGCTGCCGTGCCTTGCTAGTAGATGAAGGCCGTTGATCGGGTCGATTGGGCGCGGCGCTGACCCCTTGCTCTCTCCTACTAGTTTCCGCCGCAGGCGCTTCAACTGGCCGCAGGACATCCCCGAGCTGAGGATGGAGGACGGGGCCGAGGAACCGTCGTCGCCACTGCCGTCAAGGACAGGCCACAATATATTTAGGAGCGTCTCGCGCTTCTCCCCGCCGACGACCCCGACGAGTGCGACGCCACCAGGGTTCAGCTCGCCGGCGTATGGCGGGGTGAACGTTACGCGGCAGACGTCGACGCTCGTGCGTACGATACGCGTGTACGAAGCGGTGAAGGCACGATGTCGCTGCGTGTGCCACTGTACCGGCAGCTGCTGAGAGCTCCTGTCGACGTCGTCCGCAGGTCCGCAGAACGACGTCTGTGGCGTCGCGGTGAGCCGCTCAACGCCCCGTTGGGGCTTCGTCCCGCCTTACGAGCCCACGACTTGATACGACTCCTTCTGCATCTCCGGCTTATCCATTTGTACACTATGCGGCCTCTCTAGCCCGCACTTTCGGTTGTTGTATTTCTTGAACCACGCAACGGCATTCCCTGCATCATTCTTCCATGCTCCCTTCGTTTTCCTCCGTCCCCACCTCTTTGCATCCATCCATCAAGTGTACTCAATTTGTATCCCACACGCGTTGCTAGCAGTCGACGAACCCTGCGATAGATGTGTATCATTACAGCGGCCTTTCGCCCCTTCTCCCGTCGCCGTCAGCATAGAATACTACAAATAAATTACTTAGTGAGCCTTGTAAGCCACCCCCACTATGTAGAACAGGAAATCATGTACAACATCGCCACCAACGCGAACTGTCCGTCTCCAACAAGCCAACAACAGCAAAATAGAGTCCGTTTTTGTACACAGCTCCCAAACCTGCTCTCCGGAGAGCAGCGCCACACGCGCCCGAACGGCGCTCATGTCCGCCGGCCCCGCTCCGGGTCCCCCCCTTCCCGCTCGCGGCTCGACCGCGGGCTACGCGAGTCGCGCTGGAGGCGCGTGCGCTCGTCCGCGAGGTCCTCGAAGTCGTCCGGCTCGGGCTCGTACAGCGTGTCGAGGCCGATCGCGTCGGCGCCGTCGCGGCGGTCCGCGCGTACGTAGCCGTCGTCGCGGCCGGGCGTGCGGGAGAGCTCGAGGAGGTGCACGCCGAGGAAGGTGGTGATGAAGCCGGCGAGGAGGGAGATGGAATTTGCCGGGTCGTCGGTGTTGAGGCCCTGGAAGAGGATGATGGACGCAATGATCGTTGCGGTCGAGAAGCCGACGTAGTACATCGGGTTCACGCTGTAGGGTAGAGCGAGTAGAAGTTAGCGGGTAGTTAAGATGATGCGGAGATAGAGAGGAGGGAGTGGGAGTGGGTAGGGGACAGGAAGGGTAGGTTGGGCGGATGGATGAAAGCGAGGCGTACACGTTGGTAGAGAAGGTATCGAGCGCCTTGTTGAAGTAATTCGTTTGCACTACGATACACCCGGCGACGAGGATTGCAAATACGTAGGTCGCTGGGCGCGTGAACTGGTTGTTCCCGGAGAACGTAAGCTTGACGGCGACGCCGAGGCCTTTGACGGCCATTACGCTCACGGAGCCCACAAGGGAACAGATTGAAATGTACACGGAGGGGTTCGTGCGGCCATACTTCGGGACGACGAAGTAAATCATCACCAGGGAGAAGACGAGAACGGCGAAGCTGTAAAACAAGAAGCCTGGGGAAGGCTTGTCTTTGAGTACATGGTTTCACGAGAGACTTAACGCACCTGGGCGGAGGGCATATTCGAGGATCTCATCCACGGTCTGGATATCCTTGTCTGGGGGTGCATGGAGGACAATAATGAGGGAGCCCAACAGACACAATGCGCAACCGACACGACCAAGATGTCCCAAGCTTTCCTTCAAGATAAATGAGGCGAGGACGGCTCTTGGATGCCTATGAGGAAACGCCGAAAAATGTAGGAATAGCGGACGCACCCAATAATTACACTAAGTGCACCCAGCGGAGTGATCAGTATCGGCGGCGCAAAGGTGTACGCAACGAAGTTGAGGACTAGTGGTATCCTCCATGAGGCAAGTCGCGGCTTGAAAACGTATGGACGCTCACGCACTCTCTCCGAGAACCACTACATTCCCGAGTCCGGATCAGGACGTATTCTCCGAAAGTCTGGGCAGATAGACTCACTGATTGTCATGCCTGTCCACCATAGTGGGCTCTTAAAGTACGTGTGCTGGTCCGATGCTGCACCGCTCCCCGCGTCACTAGCATGAATAAGGCCCTGCAGGATCGTGCGCGTAAGCGGCGGCCGAGGGTGTTGTGGGTCGAAGAGACGGACCTTTTTCGTGAAGATGAAACTGCTGCCTATGCAGACAGAGCCCGAGAGGGCGATGATGAGCCCAATGTACTTGTCGTCGATCATGCTGGTAGGCTCAGGGCGTCGGCGTCATGGAGGTAAGGAGCGTGGGGGAGGAGGGAGACGGCGAGGAGTGCGTCTGGGAGGGCTTGCTCGTCAGCGTGCCACGGCGGACCCGCATCCGTCGCCCGCAGCCAGCACAGCGCCCGGCCTCCATCCGGCCCGACCCTCCCGCCCCACGGTGCCTGGACGGCGGGAAGGGCCCCGCAAGCGCCACAAAGCCTGCCTGACCATCGACACCGTCGTGTGCGGGTCCAAGTCCGCCGTCCGGGGGGTGCCCTTCCCCGTCGCCCCGCGCACACCCAGGCGCTCTCCTACTTAATCCTTTCATATTTCTCTCGGCCATCCTGTCAGCCAAGCCGGTCTTGGTGCGGTATACACCGGCGATGCCATCTCCTCCGATGCACTCACGCCATGCATCCGGCGCCAGAAACCATCTCAACAGGCACGTCGAGATTAGTGCGTCTCTAACTCATTTTATCCCGCTCGCTCACACAACCCGTGCCTCGACGGCGTCATTGTTTAATTTTCAGGGGGACCGTCCTTGGCGCAGTCCGAAAGCATCCGATGAGAGGGAGACGAAAACCGGGAGACACAGAACCATACTTGGCATACCCACACTGCTGTGTGTGACCGTGCACAGCGCGCGAACCTAAATGCATCCCGTCCGAGACATCGTCAACGCCATTACCTTCCAGTCAAGCGCGCTCGATCTCACGTAATGAGATCGCAACTCACCGTGGCGTGATGCGCTCAGCACAGATCGCTGAAATGCCTCACGTCCACATCCCTTGGACGCCCTAATGGCCTAGCTCCCTCCAGGCATTGCGCCTTTAGGGGTGGGCTCCCAGCGGGCTGCTGTGCGCCACCGAGCTGGCAACGATTCCGTCGGTCTATGCCCGCCTGAAGCGCCACCGAGCCCCCGCTCGCCGCATGCTCGTTGCGCCTATGATCAGGTAGGTTGACGTCGGCACCGGCCCCCGCTGCAGGACATATCGCTGAATCACGAACCTTGGCGTCCTAGCTGTTTATGTCCGCACGCATACGCAAGCCGAAGAATGAAGGCCGGACGGTGCAGTCGGATCAAAGTCTACCTTCGGTGAACTCTGACTCAGTAAGCACTTAGCAGTCTCGTCCTGTGCTCTTTGCGCCGTCCAACTTACGTCTAGGCGTAGTCAGACCATTGAATACAAGGGCTCCTGCCACAGTTTTCCCAAGAAATGTAGACGGTCTTCTAAGTCTATTCTGTCGCTCTTCAATAGAGTATCTGTGTCATCGATGCATCTAGTACGTGAGTGACCAACTCGCCCTGGGTGCGAGCAGTCGGATCTCGTACTACGAGAAGGGGAAGAGGTTTTAACTGACTGCTTGGCATCGCAGGAACATGACAGGGGCACTGCTCGCCCAATTCAGTATCTAGTTGCGCTACGCGCCCTCCCCAGCCCCCCGCCGCCGCGGAAGCAGCGACTTGCAAGTCCTTTACCGTTCACGCGACCGTCGCGCGTCAGGGATGGTAGCGAGTCTGGAGGCACCTTTCTTGATACACCCGCCCCCGACGGTCTCTTGTCCGCAAGACTTGGGCTCGGCGGGCGGCCAGGAGTGACCAACCGGTCTCGCGTATACTGTGCAGTGGACTGGACGTCGCGGGTATTTAAGAGATGAAGACGAGGCATTTGTGCTCAGCACGAGTTCCATCGAGCTCGGCTTCCCTCGTCCACCGCTTGCTCACTTCTCAGTCGACGCTCTTTCAAGCGCAGCTAGCAAGTACGATGAAGACCCTTTCCTTCCTCACACCGATCGTTGCCCTCGCCCTCGTCGCGGGGGCGTTCGCATCCGTCGGGCCCGTAGCCAACCTCAGGATCGGAAACGCTGCTGTTTCGCCTGACGGCTACACTCGCGACGCGGTCGTTGTGAACGGCGCGACGCCTGGACCACTCATCGTCGGAAACAAGGTCGACCATTTTGCTTTAGCTTATGATTGGTCTTCATGGTGCTGATAGCTCTTCAGGGCGACAACTTCCGGCTAAACGTCATCGATGAGCTGACGAACCACACTATGCTCAAGTCCACCAGTATTGTATGCGATTGTACCTTGCCTCAATTTCGGATGATCGCTTACCCACCGTTTCCAGCACTGGCACGGATTTTTCCAGCACGGGACCAACTGGGCTGATGGAGGGGCCTTCGTGAACCAATGCCCTATCTCGTCCGGCCACTCCTTCTCCTACAACTTCCAGGCTAAAGACCAGGCTGGTGAGACACTTCTAATCTACAATAAGTAATCGAGTATAAGCTAACGTGATACACCCTCAGGAACGTTCTGGTACCACAGTCATCTGTCTACCCAGTACTGTGACGGTCTACGCGGCCCATTCGTCGTCTATGACCCAAAGGATCCTCACAAGAAGCTGTATGATGTTGATAACGGTACGCTACAATAATTTGGATGTGAAACGTTCTCTAATGGAGGCCTCAATAGAATCTACGGTGATCACTCTGGAGGACTGGTACCACACTGCCGCTAGGCTTGGTCCTCGCTTCCCGTTCGTCCACCGTCTAACTTTTGGTTGAGTTCTACTAACGAGAGCTCGATAGATTGGGTTCGGATTCGACCCTCATTAATGGTCTCGGTCGCTCTGCGACAACCGCCACCGGTGATTTGGCCGTCATCAAGGTGACGAGAGGAAAGCGGTGAGCACCATCTTTCTTAGTAAACCGCCCGTGAGAACTCAACAGATGTCGTCATTCAGCTATCGTTTCCGCCTTGTATCACTTTCCTGCGACCCTTTCTACACCTTCAGCATCGATGGCCACAACATGACCATTATTGAGGCGGATGCCGTCAACACCAAGCCGCACACCGTCGACTCTCTTGAGATCTTTGCCGGACAGCGCTACTCGTTCATTGTGCGTTGTTGTGTCATCCTGCTCAGCATCATGGCTAATCCGGCCTCCATCGGCCTATGCAGCTCAACGCGAATCAGACTGTTGACAACTACTGGGTCAGGGCCAACCCCAACTTCGGGAATGTCGGCTTCACGAACGGCATAAACTCCGCAATCCTGCGCTACGACGGCGCGGCGGTGGCTGAGCCCGCCGCAGCCATACCGCCCGCGAGCGTGACGCCCTTGCTGGAGACCGATCTACACCCCCTCGTCTCTACGGCTGTGGTGCGTGCTTTAGGCCGAATCAAGCTTAGCCCTCCATGATGACGCTGATCTGTACCACAGCCTGGCAGCCCCGTTGCGGGCGGCGTCGACAAGGCGCTCAACTTCGTGTTCAACTTCGTGCGCATCTCCGTTCCCCTCGTCCACAGCACACAAGACTAACCTAGTCTGCGCACCCCGCCCGCGGCCGACAGGACGGAACCAACTTTTTCATCAACGACGCGACCTTCACGCCTCCCAGCGTACCCGTGTTGCTCCAGATCCTGAGCGGCGCGCAGGCCGCGCAGGATCTGCTCCCCTCGGGCAGCGTCATTCCCCTCCCGGCGCTGAGCACCATCGAGCTGTCGTTCCCCGCGACGGCGAACGCCCCAGGTGTGCCGCATCCCTTCCACTTGCACGGCGTACGTCTCTCTAGCTTTCTTCTGCTGGCGCTTCCCTGCTAACCTTCGTGCGCCCGCCCCCTCTCGCCAGCACACCTTCGCCGTCGTCCGAAGCGCGGGCAGCACGGCGTACAACTACGTGGACCCGGTGTGGCGCGACGTGGTGAGCACGGGCACGCCCGCGGCGGGCGACAACGTGACGATCCGGTTCGTGACCGACAACCCCGGGCCGTGGTTCCTCCACTGCCACATCGACTTCCACCTCGAGGCGGGCTTCGCGGTCGTGTTCGCGGAGGACCTGCCGGGCACGCCTGCTGCGAACCCGGTCCCGCAATCCTGGGAGAGCCTGTGCCCGATCTACAACGGCCTGGCTGAGGAGGACCAGTAGGGGAGTGTGTCCGTTTGGTTCGGAACTCTGTTGAAGGGTGGAGAACTGTAACTTGACTGGAAATAACTCCAATGGGCTGTAGGATATTCTTGCTGGGTAATGCAGACGTAAGATTTCATGCGATAGGAGGCGACACGGGTCCTGCAATAGCCTGTTCTTAAGTTAGCCTTCTAGCAATGCACACTAGTGGCAGTATATGCACAGGCAGGGACTCCTGCACTGGCAGGGTGCCCTAGCAGTCCCTCGCCGGAGTCAGGGCGAGTTGATGGGGGTGACGTCACGGAGTCTCGCCGAGGCACCCAAATAGGCCTAAACCTTGACGGCGAACTCCGACTGGCGCTGGGGACGAGTTCCGCGGCGTCGTCGATGCCGGCGGGTCGCTTGCAAGGTTCGTCCACCCGCCCTCACCACAAATACCACACTCTTCTCCAGCTTCCTCGCGATCCCGACCTCGAGTGCTCCGACGCGGGTCGCGTTCGTCGTCGGTTTGTGTCATCGGCGCACGCCCCGACTCTGGCCGAGCGCCGACCCATCTGGCCCCGGCGGACATACCCACGCCCCGCACACATGGCGTGCAGTCGGGCGTGCAGTCGCGACCGGTCTGTCTACCTGAAACGGCGTTTGGGCCTCCTCGCCGGCGTCCTCAGCGCTGGTCCGCGGCCTCGACCTGGTAAGCACCCGCCGGGCCACTTCCGATATCGGGTGCGCTCTTCACAGCGATGCGAGCCGATAGGACGGAAGCTGCTGGGCATTCCAGCTAGTATTAGTAGGTGTTTGAGCTGCTTCGGCCTCTGGGGAGTGGACTTAGTAGCCATAGCTACATACCAAGGTGTGTGAGGCCTCGTTCCCGGTGTCCTGGGCTCTGACAAGGATCTTCGCCGCAACAGGTATATGGGTGACTTGCGGATGCCTGTGCGCGCACTGCTCGCGAGTCCCTACCAGCTGGCTGTGCCGCCGCCCGCCATTGCTGCTTACACAGCCGGCCCCGCTCGACTGTATGTCGCGAGGAACACAGACCGGAACCCCATCTCCGTCCTTGGGGATCGTAGACGGGCGTGTGTACAATGTATCCTTGGAAAGCTAGCTCGGGCACACTCTCAATAGCAATGGAGCGATGGCAACAACGGGAGGATCTCCCGCCATCGGTACATCCATCGAAAGCAGGCACGGGGTGTTCCTTCTTTGGAATACTCTGAGCCGTCAGCTTGGAAGAAGCTACTCAACGCCGCTCGCAGGCGGTCCGGTGTCGTGGTGCTGTGCCTCGACCGACGCTGGCGTCCACGCAAGCCCGGATATCTCGCACTGCGCCAATTGCGCGAGTCAACGACACCTGCGCGCCTTGCGGTTATTTTGGGCGGGGGCTTTTCAAACCCAAGATGAGGATTGTCTGAGTCAGGCGAGTAGATCCGCACTTCCTCCAGTCCGCAAGAGGGAATTGAACCTACTGTGTGACGCTGCAGGTACACCCAGCCCTCATGCCGCCGCCGTTCAGCCCCATTTACGTTTACGAAGCACCAAACGAAGGCTCTTGCGAGCATCGCTCGATCTATTCGGGCCAACATCCTTGGTCGAGATGAAGACGAAGCTCTCAACGATCTTTCACCGCACACACGCCAGCCCCCACTGGCAGGTTCGCGCGACGACCGCTCCTGAAAAGCGCCGCTGCAAGCGTTTGTACTGCGCCCTGCCAGTCCCCCTCGCACCCGTGGAGCTACCGCGGTGCCGCCAGGCCGCTCGCTCAGCCCGACCGTGCGGCCCTCTTTGGACAGCTCTGCCGCCGCACGCGTGTCGGAGCAGCCGGTGGCAGGCGCGCGCCTGGTGCGTCCGGTGTGTCCTGTACTCTGGCTACCGATCCCGCTACACCCCCTCCGCGCGCGCGTCCCCGAGTATTTAAGAAGCCGGGGAAGAGGCATTTCTGCGTCAGCTCGACCTGCTACGGAGCTCCTCCTTCCTTGAATCCCCACACCCCGCACTCGATCGTCGGTTTCAGCGATCTGCGTACGAAATGGTGAAGCTCTCGCTGTCGACGCCTCTCTTCGCCCTCGCCCTCGCGGCGGGGACGCACGCCGCCATCGGGCCCGTCGCGAACCTCGTCATCACCGACAAGACGGTCTCCCCCGACGGTTTTGCACGCGCCGCCGTCGTCGCCAACGGCGGTACCCCCGGCCCTCTCATCGTAGGCAACAAGGTATGGGGACTACCTAATGCCCGCACGGCGAGGCGTCGGAGCGCTCGTCGCTTACGATTTCTTTGCGCAGAACGACCGCTTCCAGATCAATGTCATCGACAACTTGTCGAACCACACTATGAACAAGACTACCAGTATTGTGGGTACCTGTAATTGTATTGCCTAGCGTCGACAGATGAAAACTGACGTGACTTCTCGGACCTGACAGCACTGGCACGGCTTCTTCCAGAAGGGCACGAACTGGGCAGATGGCCCGGCCTTCGTGAATCAGTGCCCGATCACGTCTGGGCACTCGTTCCTGTACGACTTCACCGCTCTCAACCAGGCTGGTGCGTGATCTTTTGTGGAGCTTCCCGTGACGCTCCGTTCCGACCGGGCCCCCTTTCCGCAGGTACATTCTGGTACCACAGCCACCTTACCACCCAGTACTGTGATGGACTGAGGGGGCCTCTCGTCGTCTACGACCCCCATGATCCTCTCAAGTACCTCTATGATGTCGACAATGGTGGGCCTTATTACTATCTTGCCCCCCCACGTCACCCTGACGTAGATGGCAAACAGAATCCACCGTGATCACCCTTGCGGACTGGTACCACCGCGCTGCGCACCTCCTCAACCTTCCTGCGTAAGTAAACTCAAGCTGCGCTTTCTATTATTACATAACTCAACGATGTGGTATAGGAACCCAGATTCCACCCTAATTAACGGCCTAGGGCGCTCGGCCACGACCGGAACTGGGGACCTCGCTGTGATCAACGTCACTCAAGGGAAGCGGTGAGTCCAACGAACCATGTGATGAAGTAGCTGCAAAGTATTCATTTACGCGCGACTCTATTCAGCTACCGCTTCCGCCTTGTTTCCATATCCTGCGACCCCAACTACGTCTTCAGCATCGACAACCACAATTTGACTATCATAGAAGTGGACTCCATCAGCAGTCAGCCGCACACTGTGGACTCCTTGCGGATCTTCGCCGCTCAGCGGTATTCATTTGTCGTAAGCTACCACCTGCTCCTCCCTCGGCAACGTGTCCCTCACGTCTCGCGCAGCTGGACGCGAACCAACCAATTGACAACTACTGGATCCGGGCGAACCCGGACCACGGCACCGTCAACTTCACCGGGGGCATCAACTCTGCCATCCTGCGCTACAGCGGCGCTGAGCCGGTCGAACCCAATGTGACGGTCGCGCCCCCGCTCGTCAACGAGCTGCGCGAGCAGGACCTGACTCCCTTCACCCCCATGCCAGTGGTACGTCCATCTCCTCATCACGACTCAGGGTTCCGCGGTCCTAACAGATCGCCCTGCAGCCCGGCCAGAAATTCCCCGGTGGCGTCGACAAGCCCCTCAGCCTCGCCTTCGAATTCGTAAGTCCACCTTCCACGGGCCCCTCGGACCTCGGATACCGTTGTACTCATTCGCGCCCTACAGAACGCCACCACCGGCAAGTTCCTCATCAACAACGTGACGTTCCTCCCGCCCAAGGTGCCCGTGCTGCTCCAGATCCTGAGTGGCGCGCACACCGCGCAGGACCTCATGCCGGGCGGGAGCATCATCCCTCTCCCGATCAACAAGTCCATCGAGATCACCTTCCCCGCGCCCACCGGTGCCCCTGGCGGCCCGCACCCCTTCCACCTGCACGGTGTACGTTCCCCCCACCTCTCCTCGATAAGTGGACCGCGCGCTGACGCCCTCCCCTCCCCCTCCCCCTTCCCCTCCCCACAGCACGCGTTCGCGGTCGTGCGCAGCGCGGGACAGACGACGCCCAACTACGACAACCCGATCTGGCGCGACACGGTCAGCACGGGCACGGCGGGCGACGAGGTCACGATCCGGTTCGAGACGAACAACCCCGGGCCGTGGTTCCTCCACTGCCACATCGACTTCCACCTCGACGCCGGGTTCGCGGTCGTCATGGCCGAGGACGTCCCGGACACGAAGATCGCGAACAAGGTCCCGCTCGCGTGGGACGAGCTCTGCCCGATCTACGACAAGCTCCCCGATAGCCAGCACTAAAGGGCCCGGGGCCCGGGGCCCTGAGGGTTCGAGTAGGAACGGTCTCGGGAACCGGAGGACTCTTTTGTTCTTGTGCATGGACGTTTGAACTCTTGGAACCATGGCACCGAGCACTCCACTCCATTGGATAATAATATCGCAGGGGCGGTCGCCTGCTGGAACAGTACGATATTGAGCTGGGGTTAAGTACTAGCTGTGTAATGTTAATAACATAAGTATTACGAAGAACCACTTCTCCGGACTCTGTGGGGCGGGCAATAAGATATGGACACGACAAAAGCATAGATCTACTGGATACAAGTACTGTCTGATCGATAGCAAGTAGGATCGGGAGGCACGAAAACTGAGAAAGCAGGAACATAGGCAAGTGAGGGAGTAGAACCGAGCATACAGCGACCGCCAACGCCCGCCAGCGGGCTCACGAGCGCGCCTTGACGGTCCCGCAGAACCGACACGTCCAAAAGTCGTGCGGCATGTCGCGCTCGCCGCACACCCCGCACGTCCNNCCCCGCCCCTAAAACCTCTACCGCCTTCGGCCGGCGCACCGTCTGCTCCGCCTCCGCCACCTCCGCTTCCTCCCCGGCCCCGGTCCCGGTCCCTCCGGGGCGCAGACCGAGGCACGCCGCGCACTGCAGCGCGAGCGCGGCGTTGACGAGCGTGCAGCGCGGGCACGCCCACGGCGCCGCGGCCCACTCCGCGTCGGTCGGCAGCGCCCTCGCGGCCGCGCCCGCACCCGCACCTGCGCCGGAGCTGCGGAAGGGCGGCGGGCCCGCGCGGAGGGAGCC
>FTLJ01000715.1:190-12200 GCA_900155495.1 Porogramme epimiltina
CCGCCCCCCCCCCCCCCCGCCGCTTCCCCCCCTCGCCGTTCAACGGCGTCCGTCGCCTGTCCGCCGTATTCGCCCACCCCCAGGATCTGGCTGCGCCCCTCCCCAACCTCTCCCAGATCCGCCGCCCGCCCAAGTCCTCGATCGTCAACTCGTCCATCACACACATCCACGCGTCCCGCAGGCACCGCGCCCTCACCGCCCGCGAGCTCCGCCTCCTCAAGCATGGCGACGACTACGCCGGTCCCGCGACCGCCGGAGGCATGGCCCCTGCCTCCAGCCACGACGACATCGCGATGGACNNAGCAGCGCGGCGCCCTCCAGCTCCAGACGATCCTCCCCCGCCCGCCGCGAACCACCGTTCGCACACGCCCATGGTCGTCCAGAGCCAGTCGTCGGTCTCGTTCGAGAACCCGGCGATGGCGTCCATGTTTGAGCCGCACCCGCACCCCTCCGCGGGCCAGATGCACGCCCAGTTCCCCGGCCAGTTCATGCAGCAGGGCGTCCTCGGCCACGGCGGTGTGCACGACGACAAGGCGGCCTGGGGCGCCGCCGCGCAGATGTTCGGGGCGCAGGTCCCCGGTGGGACTGCGCTCTTCACGCCCCCACGTCCTCCCACGGCCACTGCGCCGGGAACGTGTCCCCCATGAACGTCGCCGCTCCTGGCTTGCAGCAGGCGTACTTCATGGCCCTTCAGCGCCAGCAGCAGCGCATGGCCGACGACGCGTCCCCGACGTCGGGCCCGATCAACGTCCGCTGCGACCAGAGCGGCAGCATCAACAGCAACGGCAGCGGGTACGCTAGCCCTGCGAGCAACTCGGCCAGCTACGAGATGGCGAGCGTCCCCGTAGTACATACATTAGTGTAGACGATGTAACATATCGTATTATCAATAATACAGACACTATCTACCCATCGAAGTGTGATTCAGAGTGTTACCATTGATTGATAATTGTATGGGCGGCGTCGCGTGAAGCTCGGCCATGTAATGTACAAGTGGATCTACCTGTAAGAACACATTTACAAGTCACGGATTGACGGGTCACCCGTGACGGATTGAGTCGTCCTGAGCAGGCAATCCGTACCCTTACGGGTATGGGTGTCCCTATCACCCGTACCCGTGGGTGTCTGTCCGTGGGTGTAGCGCCGGGTACGGGTGCGGGTACCCGTGAGAAAATCCGTACCCGTGTGCAGCCTTAGCGGAAGTAGCCGAACTTATGCGGGCATTTTCACCGGGACTCATGGCTTCTCAAGCTCACAAGAACTTTGTTTGCTTATCATCTGTATTCCCCCCAATTTAACTAATTCGTAGCCCAGGACTGCCCGGAGGGCCATTGCTATTGCAATGAAGCCCCGTTCAAGAAGCGACTCGGGGAAGCGTGCGACGGCGAATACTGAGGTGCTTGCATGATTCGGAGAGTTGGTCGGGGGGAGAGTTGTGAATGCTACTCGGGGATGACGTCGACAAGATAACGCATAGAGGAAGGATAGCGAGGTGTCGGCGTGGTGGAGAGAGCTGGCCGCTGAGCGGGCACGCCGCGCAAGGACGACGTTACGACGGGGACGCGTGACTCTCGTCACCCGGGGCCGAGATGACGTGACGAGAACAAGATGACATCATCCGTGATGGTCACGACGCTGTCAGCCAGGCTCGGCCTCAGCGCTCAGCGCTCAGCGCTCAGGAGCGCGCGGGGTCCGAGACGTCGACTTCTCCCGCTCACATTCTTTTCGGCTCCGAGATCGCTCTCGATCCCACACTCCCTCGCGGACCGGGCCATGCTGCCATGCTGCTTCCTCTTCTGGGCCCCTGGCATGCGCCTTGGCTCCTGCGCCAACCGGATGACCCGTCCACACGCTTCGATCAAGTTCTGCCAGGCCGCGGTCCGTTCGGCGTCGGCCCCTTCTCTCTGTTCGACGAGGGCAGTTCTCCTTCCTCTGAGCGCGGCTGGGGCTTGCAGCTATGTACGCCGATGTCTCTAGTATGCCTCTTCGTGCACGTGGCTTGAACGTGCCTTCCTTTCCGCTGATTTCAGCCTGTCACCCACTCCTTCTAGCCCCTTTTCTCGGCACTGTCATTTTCGTGTCCCCCCAGATCGCAGGGAAATAGACTACCTCAATATGGACCTCCTCGCCGTGATCATTCTCTGACTCTACCCACTGACCTGGGACAATGGCCTCGGCGCCTCTAGTCGCAATCCACGCGCCCCTGCATGCGCCTCCGTACTGTGACATCTCCCTCCCTGCTTGCCTGATCAAGCCTATGATCCCCCCGGGGCCGCAGAAGCTCTGCGGACGTCGCGTCTGTCCGTCCCAGTGCTTAGGATCAATACTCGCTCCCACCGCGTGCCTATCATCGTATCTCGCCTATCGGGTATATAGCCACTTCTAACGGCTCGCCTACGTTGTCGAATTAAGCTGCAAAACCAGGAACCTCACAGTCTCACCGACAGATCACGTTACTCGCCATGGAACTCGAAGGATGACGGAGCGGGGTCGTGCGTGGTGGGCGGAATGTGAGTTTATCAGAGTTCAGACGGCCCTTTTTTCCACCAGAAAGCTGCGGGAATACGGGGGGAAAGGATGTTCGCGGAAGTAGTCACGCGGCGTGTCTTCGAATTCTTCATGGGTAAGTGCGTTCCTGCTGTGCGAGACCAGATGGAGTCTGACCGAGAACCCAGGCATGTATATCATAGCATAATAATACAGGTTTTATACTCGAATATCATACGAGCCCGAGTCCTTCATCTACGACGAAACGTCGCCAGCGGGTCCAACAGCCTCGCTCCACGCGAGGTTCGCTCCCCAGCTCTTCCATCATCTCACGTCAACGCTGTCTCCGTCTTCATAACGCCCGTCCACCGGGTCTTCCGGACCAGGTTGCGTCCATCCCGTGACCGTCCTGCACTAGACCACGCCTTAATGAGCCACCACGCCTCTCGGTGGCTTTATCTGCGAACCTTGTATAGGGTATTCCTCCTCTGCGTCCACGGAGTACGTCCACCGTCTCGACTTCCCACTTTCTCCCGCTCTCTGTCCTGGTTCCTCTCCACCCCCAGCATCGCACGATATGCGTCACATCAGGAACCTGCAGAACAAAGTGAAGAGCAAATTCGGCGGCGGGTCGGACTCCGAACAGCTGTCCTCGGGCTCCACTCCACGGACGTCCAACGATTCCACAAAGCCAGACACTCGCCCCGGTAAATCAACTGGTCGACGGGACCTCTTGAGGCAAGACCCCCCTCGGAATACATCGATTGCACAAATCTCAAGTGGACCCTCCCCCCCTCTTGCATCACTCCATCACGGCTGGCCAGACTTCAAGAAGTCAGCTAAGGGAGCGCTGTTGACTATACTCAAGATCGCGGAGAAGGCGTCCGCTCCTCTGCCTCCCCTCCAAACCGCATTAGGCACGGTGGTAGCGTCGGTCGAACTATATAATGTAAGTAGGAGACGATCAACGAGTGAGATACACAATCTGACAGCGTTTGTTAACAGAAATATAGCGCAAACAAAGAGACGATCCGCAAGTTCGACGGTCGCCTTCGCCCCCTGATGCAAATGATCGATAATCTCCCTGATGCACAAGACTGCTCTTGGGAGATCTCTCAGCAATTGGGCCGCTTCACGGGGTACGTCCTTCTTCGAGAAGTCGTGTCTATTCTAATGCCTTAACAGAGAGGTAACTCGCATTGCCAAGGTTGTAAAAGATTTGGATGCCCGAGGATGGGTCACACAAGTCGCTCAAGTTGAAGACATCGCTGGAGAGCTGGATGGTCATATCAAAGCGCTGTCTTCGCTCGTTGATCGTCTCATGGTATGTCAGCGGGACATGTTTACACGAATGAAAGGCTATGGATTTGGACTCATGCTTGACCATTTCTCCAGCTTGAGTCGACCCTCCGCAGCCAGATTGCTCTCGAGGTTTGTCCTCACATATTACTTTTCGGTGTCCAGCTTCTTACGTATTGTCTCATTCTGAATAGAGGCAGACCCGAAGCACAGGCATGTCTCCCGTTGGCTTCCTCCAAAGACTACTAACAATGCGTTCCAGCGCTCAAGGAGCTCAACCACGTCAGCGAGGCACGGTACGATGACGGCGAGAGTGGCCGGGTCGGGTGCATGGCGGACACAAGAGAGGAGGTCCTATCAGCAGTACAGTCTTGGATAATTGGACAACTGGTGCAAGGCAAGACCGGCTCCTCCAAACTCTTCAAGATCCGTAAGGAATTGGCACTTCTGTGGTTCCACGGCCTCGCGGGCTCAGGGAAGACCACCATCGCTCAAACTATAGCCTCATGGTGCGCCCACGCTGGACGTCTCGGCGCGAGCTTCTTCTGCGCACGCACAGGCGGTCGTAGCAGCGTACTTCGAATCTTTCCTACAATTGCCCATCAACTTTCCGCATCCAATTCGGCGTTCGCGAATGAGGTCATGAAGGCGCTCTCCGCTCATCCTGACATCCACCGTTCTCAGCCGTTGACGCAGCTCGAGAAGCTCATCGTCGAGCCCCTGAGGGCGATGAAAGACACCCCTCTACTCCCACAAGTTGTCATCATTGATGCGCTCGATGAATGCCACGACGAAGAGGCGGTATCGGTGATTCTCGTCGCGCTGTCACAATTCATCGCCGACATTCACCCCCTCAAGTTCTTGATCACTAGCCGCCCAGAATCTCGCATAGTGGAGGGGTTTCGTTTCAAATCACTTTTCGACAACACCTACTCCTTCCCTCTCAACGAGGTTCCTCGTGATATTGTGGAGCACGACATGACCGTCTACGTGGAACAACGACTGTCGGAGATTAGGAAGTACTTCCACGAGGACAAATCGTGGCCGACCGACGCTGAGAAGAAGCAGCTCGTCTTCCTCGCTCATGGACTGTTCATCTTCCTCGCGACCGCTCTAAAATTCATCGGTGACACCAAGAGAAGAGATCCACGAGCGCGATTGTCTATAGTGCTTCAGATGCTAGGAAAGTACAAGGGCGAGCCCTTGACCTATCTCTATGGCCTTTACGACGATGTCTTCAGTGACGTCATCTCAGAGGACACGGAGCCGGAGATGGTGGAAGAACTGAAGTTTGTTGTGGGGACCGTCGTGCTCTTGCGGGATCAGCTGTCCCCCTCGGCCCTAGACTCCTTCCTCGGCTTGCGCAATGGAACGGTGGCACGCAACCTGACATCACTCCACTCCGTCGTATCTCTCCCGCAGTCCAGCGACGGCGTCATACAAATCATTCACCCCTCGTTCCCCGACTTTCTCCTCGACACTACTAGACACACAAACGTTAACCTGATGATTCATCCTCGGCAACACCATAGGGTACTTGCGATGCGCTGTTTCAAAACAATGGCACAAACACTCCGCCGGAACATATGTCAAATTCTCCCCGAGCAAATTCCTTCCCTGAACAAGGACATTCCCGATCTTACTACGCGCGTCCGCACCCACTTCCCCTCTCATGTTCGATATGCTTTGCGTCATTGGGCCCACCATTTTCGCAATTCCGAGATCGATGTAGATCTTCTCAATATTCTCAAGGCATTCTGCGACACACACATATTGCACTGGCTCGAAGGCCTTAGCGTCATTGGCGAGGCCGACGTCGCCGTGGAAGCTCTGCAGCTAGCTCAACGTGCTCTCACAGTACGTGCCAGGTATCGATTGTAGGGACGTTATACTGAATTTCGTTTGTCCCTTGTTGCTCGTCCCCCTAGACCGGGTCTCTCACAGCGCCAACAGGAATTGTCGACCTTTTGGGGGACTGCGAGCGTATGACCCGTCTCTGCTATACCGCAATCAGCACCTCCGCTTCAGCGGTGTACACATCAGGCCTTCCATTCTGCCCATCAGCCTCTAAGCTCCGAGAGGTGTATGCTCAAGATCTCGACGGCAAGATTACTGTCCCGGTTGGGCCCCTCACGAGTCGTTGGAGCACGCATGTCACCACTATGGAGGGCCATACTGGCTGGATTCCTTGCGCTGCTTATTCACCGGATGGCGAACGCGTGGTCACTGCATCTGACGACCAGACGATTCGGCTTTGGAACGCTCGCACAGGAGCCGAGCTCCTTTCGTCCAAGCAGGAGACCGGGGTCTTCAGCGTGGCGTTCTCGCCTGATGGGAAGGATGTACTCGCCGGATTGAAGAGTGGGACGCTTCTCTTATTGGATGCTCGGACAGGTGTCTGTCTCTCCTCGCAGAAGCCTCATTCCAGCCACATCTGGTCCGTGGCCTACTCGTATCAGGGGAACTCTGCTGCATCAGCCTCCTGGGACAATACAGTCAAACTATGGAACATGAAATCTGCGGAGATCCAGCTTATGGCGACCCCCAAAGGGCATTCTAGTCTCGTCAATTCTGTAGCATTCTCGCACGATGGGTCCTTCTTGCTCTCCGGAAGCAACGACAAAACGTGCAGAATCTGGTCCCTCCCGGACACCTCCCACGTTCGCACCCTCCAACACGACTTCGTGGTCTTCGCCGTCGCCATTTCTCCGGACGACAAAATCATCGCATGCGGAGGCGGCAACGCGGTCGTTCTGTGGGTCGCAGGCCCCGCCTCGGGTTCCGATCCCCTCAGGCGGCTGGACATGCCGGGCTCCGTTCGCGCACTCGACTTCTCCCCTCACGGCTCCTCCCTCGCCGTCGGGTGCGACATCGAAGGCGGATCCTCAATTCGTCTTTGGGGCCCCACCACCGGCGAGCCCCTCGGAGAACCCGAGCAGATTCGAGGGGAACGAATCTACCACCTGCGATTTTCCCCCGACGGCGCAAACCTCGTCTCCTCCCACTCCAGAACGGCGCGCACGTGGGACACGGCCGTGATGCAGGCGAGCCGCCCCGGTGTCTCGGGCGACGCGGCGGCCACGAGCGACGGGGTGCAGAGTGCGGTGTGCGCGGTCGCGTTCTCGCCACACGACAAGGACGTGCTCGCTGCGGCGCTTGAGGACGGGACGGTGCAGGTGTGGAACGTGTCTTCCTCCAAGATCGTCGACACCATAGCGCGTCCGGACACCACTTCTCTCACTCCCGAGATCGTTGCGTTGTCGTGGTCGTTCGGCGGGTCTCTGATCGCGCTTTCAGGCCGGGAAGATCACTCCATCGTCCTATATGATCGGCAAAACAACAACTCGGCCTCGGTGCTGCTTGGACACGCGAACGTGGTGGTGCAGATCGTGTTTGCGCCGGGCTCTGGTCAGCTCATTTCGGCTTCGCTGGATGGAACAGTTCGGGGTTGGGATGCAAAGACAGGGCGTGACGTGACCATCTATCGCGGGGAATGCGACATCTGGGCTCTCGCGACCTCGTCGAGGAAAGACCTCATCCTCTTCTCATCTTTGGACGACAGTCCTATTTTCGGAACTGGGCCACACGCGAAGAAAAACACATGGGAGTGGCATCCGTATTCCAAGGGGACGGAATCGCGCCGAACAGAGGGATATCCAACTATACGCCTTTACGACCCCACATCGAACGGCGTCCTGTGGGAAATCAACTCTACCCGTATGATTAGCTCCATCTCATACTCCTTGGACGGCATGCGCATGGTAGGAAGCACCGAGGACGGCAAGACGTCTCTATGGGACATCTCTCTCATACCTCCTTCCCCGACCTCTCAATCACTGGACTCTACCCAGGATTCCATTGAAGACAAGATCGCCCCCCGCTTGCTATGCGAGTTCAACGCCCGCACTGAAGGTTCGAACAGCCTAGTGAGCCACATTACGTTCTCCGTGGATGATCGCGCGGTCGTCACATATGACGAATACACCCCAATCCCATCACTCGACTCGTCATCCACCCAGGATGCCTCGCAGACCACACCTCATCCCAGCAACGCCACTTCGTCGCGGCTTTCGAGCTATTATGTAGAGTCAGATGGATGGATTTGGCGTGCAGGAAGCGACGGGGAGCGTCGTCGTGTGCGGTGGCTTCCATCTATCTACAGGTTCATTCCGAGACAAGGCGTCTTCGAAGTACGCGGAGGATGGGACATTTGTGGTGACCGGATAGCGCTTGCGACTAACGACGGGCGGTTGGTTGTTGTTGACGCGTCGGAGGATCAGTGATGCATTCCTCCCCGTGCTATCGCTGTATTACCTCTGTATTCCGCACTGTCATCCAATCCCCATCGCTTCTCTTCTGTGTTTGTAGCGTCCATGTCTCACGGAGCCGTTCTACAACGAGCATGTCAGGCTCATGGCCACTCGACAAGCGCTGGAGGGGCCTAGGCCTCCGGGTTATTTATAGATGCAGACGAGCAGCCTCTCGGGCGCTGCACTCCCATTGGGCGAGTCGCTCTTCCTTGCTCGCCTGCCCCACAGTCACTTGGGGCTATGCATGCTCTGCCCTGTCCGCTCGGCCGCAGACGCCATTCCTGCGGTCTCCAGCCACTGCAGTATGCTGCGCGCGCATGGCCAAGCTGCCCCTGACGTTGACCGTGTTCGCCTCCGTCGGTCCGCATGGCGGCTTCTGTCTCCCTGTCTCCCTGGTGCTCCTCTGTTCTCCCCAGTCAAGACGCTCCCCCAAGAATGCGCACCTGTCATCCCGCGCTTGGTGTGGCCCCCGCAGCTGGGCGATCTCGCACGGCTGGCTATGTTCGGGGACCCGTTCATAAGCCACCCAGCGTGCGTCTGCCACATGCGGATCCGTCGGACTCCACAACAGTGTTCTCATCGGCTCCCTGATAGTCGGACGCCCTCTGAATGCTGCTGTCTACTCCACGCGCTCCGCCCCTTGCTGAGTGCTGAGCATTCACCAACAGCTGCGCGAGGAGCAGCCCCGGGCCTTCAAACGGTCGCTGTATGGCGCTCGCTCTGTCCGACCTCCTTCCCTCCCTTTGCCGTCCTGACTCCTGGCCAGCATCCGGGTCACCACACCGCGGCCGTCCCCGTCTCGCGCGCTCACCACACCATCTTCAAAGTGCATATATGCGCGCCCTGCGCAAAGCCCGCCCCCCGTCCCTCTCCCATATGCCTGCCGCGCGGACCCGCCGCGCCGCCAGGCCGCTGAAGGCGGCGCGCACCTCGCGCTGCACCCTGCCTACCTACGCGCGCTCAAATCACGGTCGGGCGGGGCAGCAGCTACGAATGGCACGCCGCTCACCTCGCCTCAGAGCACTTCCGCCCGCTGCGCTCTCGCAGCTCGTCCGATCGCTCATACGCACGGATGAGGTCCGAAGCCTGGGGTTTGTGCGCCACTCCGCCCGCCGCGCCCCGGCCGGACTCTCTGAGCGCCCCTTGCTTGCGGGCATGGGCCGCGCGACTGGTACACCTTCGCGCGCGCGGCTGTCGCACCCCGCGCGGTGTGAGCGCGCGCTTGCCCACTGACCAATTTCCTTGCTATCCTCAACCCTTGATTACCATCTTGTTAGCAGCGGTTGCGGATGCTCTTGGCAGGCTCCGCGAGTGCTGAGGATGAGCGCGCGCGCGACACGGCGCTCAGACGCACGGCGTTCACCTCTACGCGCGCGCGGCGTAACTGGGCACTCGCCCCCGACTTGCAGTTCCGTCGCTTTCATGTCTTCTCGCGTAGTCAGAAAGCTCCCCGCGCCCACTGAGGACGATGCATTCCACTGCGCTGGCCCGTCGCGCGACCAACTCGCGTGCGCGCCCACTCTCTCGCGAGGCCGTCCACATCCACCTCTATCCGCACCCCTACCGCTCCGGCCCACCAGCCCATCTCTAGCGGCCGTCCAAGCTGTAACTCGAACAATGCGCGCAGAAGCGCGCCCAGCTGCGACCGATGTCCGCCTCTCATACCACCGACCACAGTCCTCGCGATGCCCCTCGCGCGCTTCCAACGACGCTTCGCCCCAGCTGAATCGGGCAGCGGCGCGCGCGAAGATACCACCCTCGTTCCGCAGTCGCTCGCCTGGCTCTCCACGACGGCCGTCCGACCGCCCCCTCTGCGTTTGCGTCACAGTCCTGATCGGGCCCTTGTTGGTGAGCCCTAGGGACGGATGGCAGCTGCGAGGTGCGCGTAGCGAGCGGGAGAGCTTGTAGGCACGATGTGTACAGTGCACCCTCGGGAGATGGTGTTACTGACAAGTTTGAGGATGACAGGCGCGCAGAGGAAGGCCAGTGTGGCATGCGTGGTGGAACACTGGAGAGCATTGGGAGTGGAGGCTGTTGCCTCAGATCCGTGGCCGTACAGTGGTCCGTAGTATGCGCGCCTTACATCTTAAACCAAATATATTCAAAGTTCCGCATAGTATACACGCTCTGACTTACGGTCGCGGAATCCGACGATCACATGGGCATGCCCTTTGACGATCCACCGTATACAGCAGCAAAATAGTCAACATTGATGAATTAGAACCCCATCTACAACGCTGATCACAACTGGTTACGCACATGGCTACCTACGAGATGACGTGGGATGAGCATCCCCAATCTATCCAAGGGAACGAGCGGCGGGTACTCAATTGCGAGCCGCTTGGGAGCTTCGATTGCGTGAGGGGTGCGTCTGACAGCAGCAAGAGATTCGCTGCTTGCTTTGTGTCAGCACTACCTAATGGACGGCAATTTCGTATAAGCACATTCGGGAAAGCTCGAAGTATATGTTCAATTGCGTGGATGATCAACGTCGTGAAGCGAACGGCGACGAGCAGCATTATCCCGAAGCGTTCAACAGGGCACGATACCTTTGGGGGATGTTTGGTACCAGGATAGGGGGAAAGTGGCAGAAAAGGAGGCATTAGGAGAGGCGGACTTCGTGGGGTTGAGAGTGTTTGAGGTTATCTAATCCTACCTGGGTAGTGCTTTGGTCAAGAACGCATGACGATACGTGTAGAGATGTGTAAACTTACTCGTGCTTTCTTCCAACGAAACGTGTATGCCCACACACAGCCATCCCAGCCCGTACGTTGCTATGAGAGGTCGACTCATATTAAAGTGCACCTTCTACAATATTTATCGGGTCTTCGAGAGGTGAGCGCATCTCCAGGGGGGCGAACTGCATTGAAAATAGAAGGGAGCCCACACGAAAGAGGCTGGAAGACAACGGCGACGCTGCACGGCCGTCGAATGGGTTCCGTCAGAGATGCTCGTTAAGAAAGCACAAGGAGTACGCACCAAGTATCCGAGACATCACTATTCATATGCATGGGGCGAAACTCCGGCGAGGATCCGCATAGTTGAAGGGTGCAACTGGTAGAGCACCGTTGGAATGCCGAGATCGGGTCGGTCACATCGCACAGAGGCGTACGAAGTAGGGTACGAGTCTTAATGGATGGAGTTTAGTGAGTATATCCTGCACAGACTGGAAACGAGGGGCGCACCAGAGACTACGTTCTCCGTTGTTGAGGATTTGTTCCTGAGCGTTGGAACTTGGTGATGTCCAGATGATTGTGCTGTAGGGAATACGGAGAAGCGCCGCAAGTGGAAGCTCGGGTCTGAGACAGCGCTGAGGAGTGGGCAGAAGGATCGTCGCATATTGATGGACGACTGAGAGCCATGGCGGACGGCGAGAAGCGAAGAAACCGTGCAAGGAAGAGCCGCGCGCTCGGACTCGCCGCGAGCATTGGGCGGGCGCGCGGAAAATGGCCACGCGAGCGTCCATCGAGATCTGGCTCTGCCGGGCCGGCCTGCCGTTGCTCAACGACCGCCGCTCGCTGTGTTGGTGGGCGTGCTCGACTCAGACTCTCGTCGACGTCGATCGCGTCCCCCTCGGCGGTCACTGGAGCCTGCTTCCTTCCTCGCGTCCTCCACGCTCACTGGCTGGCACTATCCGGCGCCCTCCCCACCAGTCAACACTCCCGGAGGAGACCGCAGCCCCCGGGTGGACCGGCTGCCCTCTATGCCCCCAACCAGTGCCTGCACGTCGTCAGTCGGTTCTCGACGTGCTTCTGCGTCCCTCCCTGACACACCCTCTACCCCCAAGCGCCATACGCTCCTCTCGGCGGGGTCCCCTTTAGCCGTCAACGCCCCTCCCCGGCTCTGATATTCGCGCAGCATGGCACCTCTTTGTTACGAGCTTTTCCTCTTTTCGCACGCCTACCCGGCCCGCG
>FTLJ01000716.1:0-16737 GCA_900155495.1 Porogramme epimiltina
TCCCCACATCCAGACGCCAGAGATCGATTCTTGCACGTGCGAAAAGCGCTTCCACCTCGGTGTATAAGGTTTACACACAGCCTAGGAGTCGGTCACCCAGAGGGTACGGCTGCTAACGTCTCTTCATCCCAACCACCACTCGTCGTTCCCTATGGACAATCCATTTTTCACCCCACATCAAGGTCTGCCATTTCAGGTGTGTTCGTATAGCCAGAATACGAGCATTTTGGTGGTGACGCATGATGCAGGGCGAGGAGTTCCTTGACTTTGGTAACTCCCAAGGAGTAGGTGGAATACCGACCATCGCAGTGGAGGATTACGATTGTATGTATCCCGTCTCAGTATTGCCTGTCATCTCTGAGCTCATCACGGTTAGCTCGCCGACCGTCCCCACCGAAGCGCAGAGGCACCGCCAACGATGACAACTACTTGAGCATTCAACCAGCTTCCAAACGCCGAAGGTCTTCCGTCGACAGTGGCAAATCCGACGACCCTGATGGGACGAGTACACCAGGCTCTCAATGTAAGCAGATCATTAGTCTTGTGAATTTGTTCTGACGCGAGGAATCACCAGCTGGGGCGCATTGGGCGCGAGCTAGTGCCCCAGGACATTCGGACAATGAGATGGACGTGCAAAGGGGCGCCTTCATCCAAGAACTTTCTCCAAATTCGTTGGACAATGATGACTGCAATTCCCCAAAGCCGTCGAAACGGGCCGTTGGGAAGCGCCCCGACAGAGGGGGCGCTATGACCAACCACAAAGGATCGGTCACTGCGGTTGTATACTCACCCAACGGCCGGCTCGCTGCGTCAGGATCCGACGATTGCTCCATCATCATTTGGAATGTCCTCGACAAGATACCCTTCCTCACCCTCAAAACCCATAACGAGCCCATCTCTGCCCTCGCATTCTCCCCCAACAGTGAGATTCTCGTGTCCGCGGCGCAGGCGAATGAGATCATCGTCTGGGATACCGCCACCTGGATCGAAATCTATCACATTGCGCCTCCGACGCCGGCACAAACCCTTGCATTTACCTCGGACGGCTTGTTCCTCCTCGCGGGAACGAGCGACGGCACGCTCACCATATGGAACGCCACGGACGACTTCACGCCCTTCGCCTCGTGGAAACTCAATCAGTCCGCGATCGTATTCATGGAGTTCTCCGCCGACAGACGCGTTATGGTGACGGGTGGGCTTGCCAAGCGCGACTGCGTCGTGTGGGACGTGGCGTCGCTCTACACTCCTCAGCCGAACGCGCGGCCAATTGGCGACGGCCGCGTCGTGTATGCGGCGGCGCTCTCGCCCGATGGGCTCCGCGTCGTCACCGCGTTCGACGACGGGGTGTGCGTTGTTTGGGACACGGCCAGTGGCGTTGCGTTCGTCGAGCTGCACGAGCACCCTGGACCGGTGTGGGCTGTCGCGTTCTCGCCGGACGGGAGCCTCATCGTGTCCGGGGCGGATGACGGGTCGGTCAGAGTCGTCAACTCGTTCTCGGGAGAGCGGGTGTTGGACCTGGTGGATCAGGGAGCGATGATGAAGGTAGTCGCGTTCTCCCCGGATGGGCAGTTCGTCTCCGCGGGCGGTGCAGACAAGGCTGCAAGATTGTGGAGCATGCGAACTGGGGAAGTGGTATTGGTGTGCAATGAGCACGACGATGATGTGACGCATTTGATGTTCGCTCCTAACGGCGCGACGCTAGCTTCGGGCTCTCTAGAAGGGAGCGTATATATCCGGTCCATTGTTGTGGTTGACTACGGTAACTGAATGTCCGATTACTCGATATGGTGTAAAATAGAGTGTCCTATACGACCCCTGCAATCAAGTCTTTGATTTTGAACATGTTGACTGTCCCGTCCCAACCTCCCATGACCAGCTTGTCACTACCATCATTCTGGAGAGAAAGCATTCAACGATGGTGCGGCGTGCCCTGCACGGATCTACCCTCTCAGCCATCTTTCTTCCATCGTCCACCGCCCAAAGCCGTAGAGCACAGTCCTGCGAGGAGGTCGCCACCATCGCGCCGTTCGGTGAGAAAGCGATCTTCCGGACATCGAAAACAGCGTGCTGTACGCCCGACCATAGCACTAGTAGTACGGCCGGGTTTCGTTGCTGGCATGTCAAATTTTTGTTACGGCCACATTTAAATGAATGTCTATCATCATTGGGAACACTGGCAAGGCTATGAGTGTATATGCTACGCTTTTCTCTCTCTCTTCACCTGTTACGCAAACAAATGGTTTTCCCCCTCCCCTTCCCCGGGCATCCCCCCTTTCAGTCGGCGCCTCGAGCCCGAATTACCCAGACAATTCTTTATTAGGCTGCTACCTACACAGTACGGCCCCACCCGCCCTGGCTACGCCGCGGGACCTCTTGTATGTACGGAACGAGGATACAACACACCATTTTGATTCAAAAAAAAAACGCAAACAAATGGAAGCCCAGTGGAAGTCGAAGCTGAAGACGGTCCCTAGGCTAGCCCGGCCCGCGCTTTCGAACTTGAGGTGAGTACTAGGCCATTTCTGGCAGATTCGATTGATGAGGGGGGGCCAATTTCTTATCACAATCTGTATACCTGGTCCGGGTCCAGCGCGCGAAGTGCATGGACTACAGCCTCCTCCTCTGCCTCTGCCTCTGCGCTGCCGTCCTCCACTTTCACGCCCCCTGCTAGCCGGAGAATCTCCTGTGCCGCGACCTGGAGAGCATATGTCAGCGTCCCCCCCTATTCCGACGCACCCGCGACCTCGCCAGCAATGTGCGCGCCCACACCAATGCCGGCATATACCTCTGCGATCACCTAGTACTGGAGGTACGCTGCAGCGTTCTTCGCAGCAGTTCCCCGTGCGAGCACGTCGTCCATCTGCATTTGGAAGGTATCGATGTTGCAAGCACGGGGTGGGTACCGGTGGGTGCGCGCACACCGGCCGCGCACCCCTCATGGCCGGCGCAAGCGCAAGTGTGCGCCACACCCCCTTCTCCCTCTCCCGAGCCGTCGCGCATAGTCGCAAGACGCGCTCGCCCTTCGAACGGTGCCGGGGTGACGTGTGCGCCGTGGTTGCGCCGTCGCACGACCAATGCGGTGAGTTCAGTCCAGAAACGAGAGACGAAAGTGGAGCCGCGGTCGGAAACGATGGTGTCGGGGAGGCCGTGATAGCGGAAGATGCGGTCGAGGAACAACCAGGCGAGAAGGACGTGCGTCGTGGGCCTCACGCGCGCGCAGGGCGAGATGAGCGCTTATGGAAACACTACAGCTGATTAAGTAAAGTTTGCCAAGTGCTGAACTTGCGCAAAACGCGCGAAACGTGCAAAATCTCGGAAGAAATTCGATAACAGCAGAATGTGCTCCTTCCTGCCCGCCCATTGCTCTCTAGCTCGACTGAACATGCCGAGAAGCTATCATGGAGTCCCCCGAAGCAGAAAACCTGCGTTTGAACGGCACTCGGCGGACGGGTGAGCACTTGGAGGCCGTCGGTGCCATACGTGGCCCTCTGGCGACTCTTCTTCGGACCTCCACGGCCTCGCGCCCTCCCTCTCTCTTTCAACCCCCCTTGGCACCTCCAAACAGGTACTAGAACTAGCATACGGTCTCAATTAGGCTTTCGAACATGCTAGAAGCTACACAAGGGATGGTGGGTTGGCACACGCAAGCGCCGGGACAGTCTGAGGGCAAAGAGCCGGCTACTAGGAGAGTTTGGAGCTCATTAGAGGGGAGTGTGTCATTCAGAGAACATGCCAATATGAAAGGTACGCCTCATATCGTGTCGCCCACACCTTTATTTTCATTACTTGCCCCACTATGCTTCGAGTTTCGGCCCCCATCTTTTCTCTGTCCTTATACCCCAAATGCCCTCAACGTCCCCCTCCTTACGCCTACTACTGCCCGTTCTGTGCAAGTATGTTCACCGTCGCTCCTCTTATCCCCCGCTTTCACTCTCCTGTCGCCTTTTTCTTGTATAAGACATTGTGAAGTTGGTCGCCAGTAGATGGGCGCTTAAACGCCTCCCGCCTCCGTCTCGATTATGGTACCCCAGCCGTCGTTCTCTACTCTTTGTTACTCATTATATGTATTGTTTTGCAATGAAATTTAATGCTTGTGTATATCTACATCCCCCCAACCTTTCTGTGTTTAGCGGAACGTGCGAGCCAGGCGGACCGTGCTCATGAAGGTTGTTGGCACCATAAAAGAAGTTATTCTCCGTGTGACGGGTCTTTTGAAAGTGTATTTAGGTCCCCCGAGCCTTTACGGACAGTTATCCGAGCAATCTAATAAGTGTCTACCTCACGAAGTGCAAAGAGGGCGCCATTTCGCTTTTCTCGTATGTCCCGCGAGATTTTGCACGTTTCGCGCGTTTTGCGCGAGTTCAGCGCTTGGCAAACCTTACTTAATCAGCTGTATGCAGGCGGCGTGCGTCCTCGGAAGCACGGCTCTGCCTACGCATCACCCACCGCCTCCTTCGCCCTTTCTCTACCGCTGAGCACACGGAGCGCCGGGAGCTGAAAGGTAAACAAGGACAGCTTGTAAGTATGTTTACCCTCCCTTCTTGCGTCCCCCTCCGCCCTCCCGTCTTGAGCAAGACAAGACCGGGCGCGGCCCCATCCTCCTACCGCCCTCTCCCGTCCGGGCCCTCTCGGTCAAGATCACGAGCAGGGAGAGCCACAAGCAGCTCACTTTCACTGTCTCCCACCCTCCTGGCCGTGACGACGAAGCGGCACACGTATAGATCCCGCCGCCGCCGCCGCCTCAGCTCGCCCTCTCTGCTCCCCGCGACCTTGGTCACCTTACCCCAGCCAGCGCCGCTCGCCGACGCTGCTCCCCACACCAATGGCTCGCCCCCAGCTCCCGTCTCTGCTGTCCCAGTCCGCCAAATGCCTCACCAAGAGTCCGAAGCCGTCAAGAATGAGCTCGCGCTCATGAGGTGACACACAGGGAAGACCGAGCGACTCCTCGCCACATTCCAGTCCTCCACCCAGTCACCCCTCACCGCGTCCCCCTGGGATCTTCCCAGGGCTCCTCTTCCAAGCTCGACCTCTCCGAGACAGCCCGCAAGGGCATCCTCGATTCCGACAGCCACGCGGAACGCGCAGAACAGGCTCGCGACCCCGCCTCCGCATGCTCCAAGAGCGGTGGGCCGAGTTCGAACGCTAGTTCTCTCAAGCCAATGTCCGCACCGCCAACGTCTGCGCCCGGTTCTCCCGCATTATCGCTAACAGTGGTGAACAGCTCATCCAGATCAGCTCCATCCCCTCGGCAAACGCCGCTGCCTACCTCCCGTCGCTGCAACAGCACGGCTCCCAATCCTAGCCATCCTTCCCCCACGCCTCGCGCTCCGACAGCCACAGGCTCCCCTTTTGCTCCCAGTTCTCGTCTATCGCACTCCCCCCTCCCGCCTCTGCCACCTCCAGCCGCGTCCGCGCTCGCGCGGGCAACATGGACGCTGGCTACGGCGGTCACCTCACCGGCCCAGGCACACCACCCCCCGCAAAACGCACACGCAACGACCGCGACGCAGACGACCGCAACCACGGACGTCACTACAGCCTCTCCGTAAGTGCCTTCCTCTCGTCTGCCCTGCAGCCCGTCTCATGACCCCCTGCAGCACTCAAATTATCCCAACCCCGCTTATATCAACGGTCACTCTGTGCACCATTCCCCACAGCTCGCCGTGCACCACGCCCCTCCTGCTACCACTCTCCGCGCCCGTTATTTCAGGTGTCCCCATCGCCGTTAGGACCGCGACACATATGCGTACCTGGAACACCCTCGCTCCCATCGACCACGGTTGACCTCGCGTGGCCGCTCCTCCCACAGTCGCTCCCATTCGCGTGGCAGCGATGTGAGTCTCGACGAGACGATCGTCGAGGCCGCGGCCAAGGGTGATTCCGACGGCCGCGCACCGCACGCGTCGCAGCATCTTCACCCCGGCGTGCGTCTTCTACAGCGCATCTCGCCCTCATCCGGAATCACGTTGTGCAGTCCACATTATCTCTCCTTGGTCAGGGTTTGATTGTGCAGCACATCTTTACCCTGCCGGTGATGGGTCTGCCAATGAACTTGAAGAAGACCACGCTCAGTACAATGGGCAGCGTCACGACAATGATTGGTGTGTGGGATCTTTTTTCTTTACCCACACTCGTACTTACTTCCCCTCAGGCCATAACGGCAGCGTCATTTCCGGTCCATCCGCCATTGGCGGTGGCGGGGAGCCCTCCGCCACCAACTCACAGGGCCAGCGCATTTGCCGCCAGTGCGGCCTGCCCGACAGGTACAAAGATAGCAAGTGCGCCGAGAAGTGGGGTCCTGGCCCTGAGGGACCTGGCACCGTCTGCGACAGGTAACTGGCATGGTGTTAGATTGCTAGTTCCTGCTCTCCGCTCACAGGTGCCGCAAGAAAATGAAGCACATCGAATGCCGCGGGACACTCGACAGCCAGAACCGTAGGGCGCACACCAGTCCACGCCGGGCTCGCACACCAACGGGCGCAGCGGTGGTGGCTCGCAAGGCTCCGGCCGTTCGGTCCATGGTCCAGACACGCTCCCCGTCCATGGTGCTGACCCAGCGGGCGCGCAACTCGGGCTGACGGGCACGCACCTGCTGTCGTTAGCAGCTACACGCGCTACGACCGCGATTACGACCGCGACGGCCGCTCGCCGTACCACTCCCCCTCCCGCTCGACGCAGTGCGGGCCGACGCCCCCCGGAATCGTGACGCTGCCCGGGCGGAGCGCGAACGAGGATGACGAGCACCACCACCTGCATCCGCGCCCGCGCGCCTCGGTGCACTAGGCGAACGGTGCGAACGGGCACGCAAGCGGGAGCGGCGACGTGAGCGGAAGCAGCCGCTTCTCGTCGCGCTCGCCGACGCTGCGCGGGAAAGGTAGGTCAAGGGCTGGATCGGGGCGCGGGTCGGACGGCAAGTCCAAGTCGTCAGGTTGATGCGGACGGGGAGGAGGTTGACGGGCAGGTCGACGCCGATGCAGACCCCGATGAGGCGGACGCGGACGCGGACTCTGATGCGGGTGCCTAGCTGCTGGAAGTGGTGGACGCGGCGGTGGTGAACAACGCATACTTTACTGTGTTTCTTGATTTTTGTTGATTTCTGTGTGTCGAGAATATGACGTTATATTGCCTTTGAAATATCGTGATTGAGTCAAATTTAATAACATTCTATGCAAGTATGTCTGTGAGCGAAAGAATTAAGCCGAGGTCCAATGCTAGAGAATCGGATTGGTGTGCGGACCCGCATCGCCGCTCAAGGAACCAAGGACTGATGTGTTCATAGGCTGGGCTAGTATTGATTAATATTGATTGCCAAGCGCCCGCTGGGGCGCGTGTCGCAGAGGGGAGGTAGGCGCTCATAAACTTGGACCCTAGGCTGGGGTTGGGGAGGTGCTGATGGGAGTAAGAAAGTTTCTTACCCAGTGTTATGTAGTCAATTTCAGAAAGTAAGCGGGATGTGAAGTTTATTCCCACGGGGTTCGTTCGCCGTCACAAGCGCCCCTGCTAAAGCTCTGTCATTAAGAACGATTTCTTCGTAAACTCATCAATCGTAATGGGGTTGTGATAAGAGAGAGTATGGAGGCCAACATTTACGAGTAAATTGTGGGTGCAAGTTATAGTGGAAGTAACAAAGGAAAGCTGGTCAGGGCGGCTACAACAACGCTCCAGGCCTTCAAGCTTCAGGCGCAAAGGGAAGGACGCTCTCACGGTATGATTACGTAAATGGCCTAGAATCCATGGGCGCGTATTATTAAGCACTCCTGCTCGCGGCACAGTGCACACCACTTTCCCTTCCCAAATCCCATTTACCATCACACGATGTGAACACGTAAATGCGACTACTGCAACTGGTGTGTCCCGCTCGATCCCTCCAGCTTGCGCCATCGTCTACGAAGAGTGGTGATATCGAAGTCATGTCAATCGTCCTCCAAACCCTGAGGCGACTTAGACGATGGAGGCCCCCTGCGTGCATCAGAGGTGAATGGGAGAGAGCAGTGTGGATGAGGCGCCAAGAGGCATGGATGGCAATATATTCCCACAGGTTACTCCGCACTTGTCGGGTCACCGTCCCGCCAGCGGAAGCCGGTAAATTAGACCTTGTGAGGGACCTTGCAGTCTTGTAGAGTTTACGATTTTCATACGTACGCGTTGCATCACGATTCTGGAGGGGCCACCGCTTGTGGCCCAAATGCCCGGCTCATAGGATTCCAATGATCACCTCGGGACCTCCCTAAAGTCCGAACCGAGTCGGACCATGCATTTCTTCCTCACGGTGCGGCGCTTTGCAGGATGTACGAAGCAGGGGAAGGGGGTACTCCAGGGCTCAGTCACTCGCCGCAATGCACCTCGCCGCCACTATCGCTGCTTACAAGTCATGGTCGAGGAATAGATACTCCGCAGGGCACGTATGTTCCTGTCTTTGCTCGGACATGTCAGGAGATGACGGTCTACGCGGCATACCGGCACCGCCGATCGGATGACCTCCTTGAAGCTATGTACCTCATTCGACGTACCGCGCCACAGTGGCCACACTCTAGATACAGATACCTTCTGTCCGTGGAAGTTGACGTTACATGTAAGTAGCTTCTGCTGGCCGATCTTGTATTCCATCCTATCTTTCTCACTTAGACCTGAATTACAAGAGGAATGAATGGTGCTGGGTCCCGAGATTATCTGTGCTCAAGTTTGTCCTCAGGCGTGAGCCAAAAAATACTACGGTGAATGCGGCGTGCAGATACTACGATGCATATGGCACTAATATGGGTGTTCGCTTTGTACGTCCTAGAGGAGAACACCTGGTTTAAGTAGGCGGAAACTACAGATGATCTTGTGTCGTCGTCATTGCTCCTCCGGGATTGCTAAATGAGGTCAGAAAAATCGGTGTAACTCCGAGCTTCTAAAGTGCCTACCGGTATTCCGAAGAGAAGACCGTTCCATAGGTACCACGTTTCCGTGGATAGCGGATGGTATGTATTTAACACGCCAACCATGGTAGGCTCTCTATGCAATCCAACCCCCCTTCCTCTCTATCATCCACTCGCTCATCAGTTTCTATGGCGCCCACCCTCCTACCAGAACTTGGGCTCGTGGTCATCCAGCACCTAGGATCCGAAAAGGCAACCACAACTCTGTGTACCTGCGCTCTCGTCTGCAAGGACTGGCTTCATCAAAGCCGTGCCAACATCTACCGCAAAGTGTACATTCAGGATCGTGATGGCCTCAAATCCTTACAGAGTACACTGGATACATATCCCTGGCTCTCAAAGCAGGTAGAAGAAGCACGAGTCTCTAGTCTAATGCTCTCTGGCTCGGAATCGCCGAAATGTATACCCTTCTACATGATTGCCGTATTCTTGAGATCAATGCTCCCAGGACTCCAGATACTGTATATTTCACTCGAAATGCCTCGGCTGCGACTTCCCCCACCCGCCCGCTCATGTCTCTCCATGGGCTTTCCAGCGCTTCGTAAATTGTCGCTTTCTTGGTCGCAGAGTACAAATGCCCTATACCTCATACGAAGTACGCCTGGTCTCCTAGATTTCCGTTGTGAAAACATTCATGGACGTGTCAATACTACATGTCGCATAAAACTAACCAAAATAACCTATTTTGAGGTATGTATATCATTAGTATTATACCGTCAAAATGTACTGATTTTGGGTGTAGGCTTGCGGTGTTCACCCATCTTTCCTCCACATGGTACTTGAAGCGAGTAAAAGCACACTGAAATGCATGAAGATTTCGCCTGATGAAGAAATGCAAGATCAAGATCATCGTGCGTGTATTTCCTTAATGGATCCTACGGGCTTTAACTTTGAAACATACCAACACTCTACATTACTGGCCTTGCAGAACGGTCTCTCATGGACGTCAAGTTGGAGAACTTAGAATCACTTCGCTACCTCACACTCGGCCTTACCTACACTAGAACGTGGGAGAACTTCGAGGAAATTATTACTCTTCTGGGGTCTCGGAAGTCATGCCCAATGCTTCAGTCCATTGAGATCCTCTTACGAAGAGCCTTCTGTCAAGGCAATCATTCGTGGAACGATTTTCTGGCTAGCGATTCCACTGTTGCTTCATGCCAAAAGCTAGAAAATATTCTTTTCACTCAGCCTTACTCCAGCACAGTGCCCACGTGCACGACATTTGCCATTGGGGAGGTCCCGGAACATATTGCACCCAGTATCAGATATATACTTCAGAGCGCATTCCCAAAGCTCCACCAACATGGAAGGCTCACCATAACATTCGTTCCATGTATGTTACTCTAAAGCCACAATATGTTTGCCGGATACCTAATTTCGACTATTTCAGATGACTTTGCAGAACTCCCAGATGCATACTATCGCCACACCATTTCTCCGTGCGGCCGATGGATCGCGAGTTGTGCTCAAAGCACGGACCACATGTATTACCCCGTCATCATCTGGGATGTATATTCTCCCGCAACGACGCCTACCTATCAATTCTACTATGACATAATGAACCACAAGTGTCCTGCTCTTCCTCCGGTTTTCTCACCCGATGGTTCAAGGCTCGTTCTGACAGGAGCCGACTGGTGCTGTATCGACATATGGGATCCTAGTAATGGCGTCCGCCTCGCAACCCTTGCAGGTGCTCACGAAGACGCAGTGACGTGTTGTGTTTGGTCATCCGACGGAATGTGGCTTGCCTCTACCGATGAATACTGCACAGTATGCCTCTGGGATATGCAAGAATACCGATCGGTCATGATATCTCAAGACACTACGCAGGGAGTGGGTGGCTGGGGGACTCACCTAGCATTTGCTCCGGGCTTTCGAAGTCATCTTCTTGTGGCCGTGGTATCCGACACCATTCGCATGTGGGACATTGAATCACTTGACCTCCGATATTCCATCGTGGTTCCATTGGAAGACTCCCCGAACGGTGTCTTTTGGGAAAGCATATTGCATCAAAAATTTAGCATAGATGGAACGGCTATCATCACTCTCAACAGAGACAGAATCATCCACCACTGGAGCAGTGTGGATGGAGCCCTACTCTATTCCAACCGACTGGTCGAGCCAATGGGAGGGTTAGATTTGAGTTTTGCGATTCCCCCCAAAGCCAAGCTTTCTCCAGACAGTTCCCGAGCATGCTGGTCTCCGGAAACAGGGGATTCAATGGGAACCGTATTTATGTGGGAGACGGAAGGAGGGTCGCTACTCTGGTCAAAACTTCACTGCCGTCACGTCAGCAAGTTGGTTTACGACATCGTCTTTTCGCCCGACGGGGCGTACGTCGCGACAACTTGCGAGACTCAGCCAATGATACTTTGGCGAGTCGACGATGGGTCTCTCATTGCAGAACACACAGATAAAACCAAGGGCCCAGCTCAAGTCATGTTCTCCGGTATGGATGCGGAGTTGTTGGTAATGGGGTGGAATGATGGAACAACGACTAATTTTCGCATCAAGGACGTCGTTTGACGACAACTGTTAAACGTATATAGGCCAAGAGCTCCTGATGTACAATGTATCTCATGCTTCGAGTACTCCTTACGTGCCCCTCAGAAATGCCCGATGATGACTACGGGCTTGTACGGCTCCTCGAGATACTTCATCTCGTCCTCAGTAAGCGTGACTTCCAGAGAACCTGCCATGACAGTAGGTCCCGAAGTCAGACGATATGAACCGCGATACTCACCTAGGATGTCCTCAAGGTTAGACATGCTCGTCGTGCCGATGATGGGTGCTGTGACGCCCGGCTTGGCGAAGATCCAGGCCATCGCAATTTGGGCCATGCTCACGCCCTTCTTCTTCGCGATCTCCTCCACCCTGGAACCCGACCACAAGTCAGTGAGGCGGGGCATTGAGGACACGCCGAATCCCTACGCACCGTCCAGCAAGCTCAGGGAGGAATGGAATGTTGTAGCTCTGTTGGTATCTACATCGGGATGAAGATACGTCATCATAAACTTTACTTAATGAAGCGGGGGCAACTTACTTGTCCGTCTTGCTCCGCAGTGTCTCCGCACTGACGGGATGGGTGAGCAGCCCACGACCCAGGGGAGACCAGGGGATGGAGCCAACGCCGAACAACTTGTAATCACGATCAGAGGTTGCGAACGGGTTGGCAAGCGTGTGCTAGCGCTCACCTTCAGGGTCGGGAACATCTCCCGTTCCTCCTCGCGGTACAGAAGGCTGTAGTGGTTCTGCATCGAGACGAACGGCGTGAGGTTGTGGGTGATCGCGTAGTCTGTACGATTCGGGCGGCGCGCGTGAGGTCTGCAGTAGGGGATCACAGAGGCATAAGGGTCGCGCACTTTGCATCTGGTGGACTGAGGGGCATCGTGTCAGCATCGAGCAGTGTCCGTATCCGTCAGTAAGGCTCACATTGGTAGGCCCAGCACGAGCTCATCCCGATGTACCGGACGTAGCCGGCCTTCACGACGTCATGGAGAGCTTGCATCTGAAGGCTTCGCATTAGCACAACACAACACGAACGCAAGAGAGATAACGCTTACCGTCTCCTCGATTGGGGTGCTCGGGTCGAACCTGTGGCCTGCCGAGTTGGTGTCAGTACGTGCCACGTAGATGCAGAGAACGCGCGACCTCACATTGAAGCAAGTCGATGTAGTCGAGCTGAAGCCGCTTCAGACTGGCCTTGACAGAGTCGAAGATGTGCTAAACATACGAAGCAGGTCAGCTCTGCGCGCAGATGCGAGTCAGCGTACTCACCTTGCGGTTTAGACCCTTCTGGTTGATAATGCCGAATTCTTCCGGCGTCTTCCCCGAGGCGTACATGTTTGTCCCGTAATCTTTAGAGACCGCGCTGAAAAGCTGTACGACATTGGATTTCTGTGGTGATCGAATAGCATATGCTACAAATACGCACCTTCGTCATCACGACAAGCTCGTCGCGCGGAAGGTCGAACTTCTTGATAGCGTTCCCCAGGATGATTTCAGAGAGCCCGTTGGAGTAGATCTAACACGCAAGAAGACGCTGCTTGAGTCACGCCGGAGATATAGCCGTGAGACGACGCACGTTCGCGGTATCAAACGTCGTGATCCCGTTGTCCCAGCTGAGAGCACGCGAGTTTAATAGGGGGAGCAGCTGAAATGCGAATGTGACACGTACGCGAACTTGATCTGCTTGACCGCCTCTTCCTCAGGCAAAACCCAGTTCTGCCACTCCGGGGAACCGTAGGACATGCACCCCAGGATGATCTTGGAGACTTTGAGACCCGAGTTACCGAGCCGCACTACGGAAAGACGCGCCCAGTGAGTACCCCCATTCACGACACATAGAGACAGTGCCAGGCCATAACACTAACCGTACTGCATTTTAGGTGTCATTTCCGGCTGTTATTGACGCGAACGACGAGTGGGGGATGTTAAGAGGGAGAGGGGCAGAGGGGTGGGTGCGACTATCTGAACGTCGCCCACGCGCTATATATACGCATTGCCCGTCGGTCACAAGCATTCAGAGTGGCGTACTTCTGCGACCCACTATGAGACCCGCTGCGAAGATAGACGTTCGCGGGGTATCGCTTACCAAGCCGGTCAATAACGGGCAGATGACTCTGTGCGTCCCAGCCATGAGAGGCCGGGCGGGCGCGATAACGCCGAGTCCATAAGGGCCGTTCACGAAATGGGAGGGGTGCTGCCGGCACATCGCGGAGAAGCTGTGCTACCTAGATTCAGTTTGGAAAGCGCCCCAGACTAGCCGGAGGCTCTCCCTTTCGGAGGAACTTTAGTCACTCCCGACCGGAGAACGACCGGGGAGGCAAGTGGAGGCCTAGACAAAGTGGTATTGACTACAGAAATTGGGTATGACTTGAACGAAGTACAAACCTCTCATACACTATGAGCTAGGATCCGCTCACGTATCTCGGAGAAGTACCACGATCTCCCTAAAAGCCCGGCGAGACTGGGCAAGAGAGCATTTCGACACTAAAGAGCGTCTTCGTTCGCGGCGGCTGCGGCGGCGGGCGCAACAACGTACCTCTTATTACGAGCAAGACCCTATATGTGATCCACTCGCACTCCGATCTCCATAGGAAGACTCACTGGCAGCGGTAGGTGGACTTGTGCACGAGTCGTCCATATGCGGACGTCGACGCTATTGGAAAAGAGTTCAATCAACGGAGGCCAGCGGCAGATGCACTACGCACCATATCTACTCGTCCGACCTGGAGGTGGGCTCCTACGCTTCCGTGACAACTCTTGGTTCACCGAAGCTCGATCTCACTCACAACAACGCAAAGACCATTCGCGCATGGCGAAGCGTGGTGGCCGTATGAGACCGAAATTTGGCTGTTCGCCGCGCGCTTACCGGCGCCGGTCGGCCGTAGTGGTCACACATCGTGACTACATTCTGTCACATCATCAATGTGATTAATCTGTGACCCCTCGTTCCGGCTTTGTTGGTGAGTCACGCAGGGGGCCCCGGCGTTCGGAGTCGACAACGATGTCGTGGCTGCAATCACGACGTTGGGGCATCAATCTATCTTCGTAAACGCCATCGAAAGCTGGTAAGTATGCCTTACATTCTCTAAGTATGCCAAGAGATTGAGCTAAGTCGATAGGACGGAATCCTGGTTTGTCTCTTCCCCCAATATGCAAGCGGGTCTACCAGGCCCGTCTAGGTCTACCATCCTTAGCACTACAAAGAGCTGGCCCGGATTGAAGGATATCAAGCTTCTCGTAGTATTGTGCGTCTGGAAGTCTCACTTCCACGTCCTATCACCAATCTCAACCGTTATGCACAGCGGCGACTCGTTTTCTTCCATCGGGTATAGCTCTAGTGATCCACCGCCGACATCAGAGCAGCCTCTCGGGATACCCTTCCCCGGCCTCACGTCCTGTGAGAACGTCGACGAAACAACAGACCGCGTCACCTACGAGCCCAACTGGGTCGGCCATTTCGTGCAGACTGTCAATAACAAGCGTCCCGGAGAAGCCGCCCTACGTGTACGCGACTACGCGGTCACCGGAGACACGGTCGCGCGTATGCGGCGCTGGCAGGTCCGGCGCGAGTTCCTCGCGCACGCTCGGGCAGAATCTGAGCCGACGTGGAGCGCGACGGATACGTTATTTGTGACGTGGATCGGGATCAACGACTGCTCGTGGAACGTTCGCCTCAAGCCGCCATCGGTTCAGCCGTGTTTCGATGACCTCTTCGGGGCACAAGAGGAGCTATATTCGGCCGGCGCGAGGAACTTTTGTCTCGTGGATGTACCTCCAGTACACATCTTCCCCTCTGGTATGTTGATATGTCGTTCCGGAGCTTATCGATATTGATGTTTATACGGTAGGTCCAAAGACACCTGGAGCTGGGGAGACATATCTGTCGTGGAACGACATGCTCAAGGAGAACGCCGAAGCGTTCTGCGCGAGACATCCTGAGGCTACTGTGACCATATTCTCATCCTGGGCTGTATTTTCGCAAGTCTCTACAAGTTCATCCCTGGGCGGGCTAAGGATGGGCGACGCTAGCTACGAATCGCTCTTTGTAGATGGTTTCCATCCATCTTCCGTGTTCCACTCTGTGATCGCCCAGGATATTGAGGAATTTCTGGATAGCGTACCCGTTCTTTAATGAATCAACTGCGTTTGCTGCAGCTTCAACTTGAGTGGTAATGAGGACTAAAAACGGGAGACGGCCGTCTTGAACGGAGAGCTCTGGTGTGTGCTTACATAAGCGTGACTCGAGATCCCAGGATGTAGTCCTCTTTCTCTGTTTTCGACCACTCCTGTCCTCTCGGTCTCTAAACCTTTGTTACCAGTTCTCTCGATCCCCTCTACCTCAAGAAAAATCGATTTCCTCACATGGAAGCACTGTCGTTGTGCTTTTATCCCTGTTACCCCGCGACTTCCTACCGTTCAATTAGTAACACCCTCGCAATTAGGGATGTGAAAAGCCGGGTTCCTCTAGGCCTCACGTGCATTTCCTCTAGCCTTTCAAACCCAATTTCATCCTTGGATTCGCAGAGAGAGAGGCGCATGGCGCGTTGGAAGGGTAACGGTTCATTGGTACGTGGTTCATCACTCGCACCAAGGTGTTTGACGGCTGACATCGCGCTTCTGCAGCAATCTTCGTAACTGACGACGTCAAAACACGCGCGTCATACGATGCCACTGTGTTCCATCTAGTGGAAGGACCGATGTGGTTCTTTGTCCAACAACACGGGTCTAGTAGTTAGCTTTGTCCTGACGGAGCTCATGCCCTCGCCGTGGCCGCGCGCAGCGAGTCCATTGTCTCCTCGCCTTCTTGTGCCAAAGCCACGTTCCTCTCTCTATATGTGCATCTACCCCTGTGCCACGGCCAACCGTCGTCTTCGCCTCATCCCACCGAACGCCCCCGACGCCACCCCCGCCACTTCCCGACGCCCATGAACACACCTTCGCCCCACCCTAGGTACATCCGCGCCCGCTCATACGCGCCTCCACCCCAAACCCCCGGACCACCGCCGAAGGGGCCACTACCCCTCCTTCCTCCTCCGGTGTTCGACGAAGACGAAGAAGACTCGAGCCTCATCCAGATCCCGGCCGACACCTGGGCCGACGAGACGAAGCTCTTCTCCACCATCCGCGGCGCGCTCAGCCTATCTGCCGACGCGCTCAAGGCGCTCCAAAAGGTCCCCCGCGAGAACGGCCGCGCTGCCGCAGCGGCGTACGAGGGCCAGCCGGTCACGCGCACGCGCGCGCAAATCGCTGCCGGGCAGCGGGTCGATTTCGCGTTTTGCACGGGGAGCAGGGCGTTGCGCCGCCA
>FTLJ01000717.1:0-32538 GCA_900155495.1 Porogramme epimiltina
GCGCGGGGGTGAGGGGCGGGGCGTCAGGAGAGGAGGGGGGAGGAGCCTGAGGGAGGAGAGGGAGGAGAGGGCGCGGAGCCTCCGGGGCAGCGAGCTGGTAGGGCTCAGGGATTTGAAACCGCCGCGGCGGAGACGGAGGGGTCGGCGGAGGCGGCGGGGGCGCGAGGCGAGGCCAAACGCTGCAGCAGTTGCCGGCGGACGTGGGCCCGGGGCGTCGACGGGGAACTCGCGCTGAACGGGCGGGCGGCTCTGCGCTGCGCTGCGCGAGGGCTCAGGAGGGCGTGAGTGCGAGTGGGGCGCACCGAGTATGTAACCTGTAACCGCGCAACAGGGTGGGCTTAGCAGCATGTTACTTACGTACTGATGGGGGGGGGAGGTTTGAGCTGACCCGTTGGCGGTCGCCCGCTGCGCCGGGTCGCGCCGGCCCTCCGCGATCGCGCGCCCGCTCGCCAGGCACGCGGGACTGTCGCGCACGCGGCTCACGTCACCCGCCCACGACGCTCGCGCTCGCGCGTGCGGGGGAACCAGGCGGTGGAAGCGTCGTCTCGTAGAATGATCGACGGTTATGGCTTAGGCCTGGGGCGGGGCGCGATCGATCTCTCTCTTCGGCGGTGGCGCCTGCTGTCGACACGCCAGACTTAAACCCACATGGCGCGCTGATCTCGAGCCTCGCGCGCTGGGAGGCGGCGACGCGGGGATGGACACAGTTTGAACTTCGCGGACGTCAAGCTGTTTGTGACACGATACTCGGGATCGGCGTCGACGATTGCGCGAGTTCGTGGGCGCACACCGGAAGAGCTGTTGGTGGGCACAGAGTGGTCCTCGAGTGCGCGACAGTTCGTGAGTATGTGGGTCCGTCCCGGGCCCCGGGCAGCGCCTGCCGTGCCACCGCGTGTGCCACTGAACTCTGGTGTCTTGTATGGACAGGTTATACAGTCCGCCCTGGCTTGTTCGGGCTGCCCGCGATCGAGTGGTGCCCAGCTGCGTACCTGGGCTGCTCGGAGGAGATAGGCATGGGCTGCATCGCTGCAAGTGCACTGATCTGGCGTTCAGCCATGCCCATTATTGCACAGGGCCATACTGGCACGCCGCTCGAGCGTCCTGCGCTGGAGATCGCCGAGCGTGGTGCGGTTTCTAGACATGATGGCGTAAAATGAGACGGTGAATAGAATAAAACGGCTGAGTAGCCGCAGCGTCACCCATTTCGTGCTCATCCGCCGCCTGGAAGCGGTAGCGCCTTATACAGTCGTCGCGACGCACCATGCGCTGGCGCTGAGAAAGAAAGCGAAGGTGCAACGGCAGCTCCAGCACAAGTTTGAAGGCGGGTCCGTCGAGCTCTATCTCGAATCTAGACGGCAGGGTCGGTCGAGTCGCGCGTGATACGCTAGGGTAGCTATAGCCTAACTAACGGCGGCGTGTCTGGAGCCTGGAGGTTTGTCGTATAATCCGTAAGAATCGGGCTGAGGACTGTCAACAGTCGGACTGGCGGGTGACGGCGGCGTGAAGGGATGTCGCCGCCGCGCGGCAGCCTCTCCGCGGCCAGGGTGGGGAGCGGAGAGGGAAACGCGTCGAACCGACTCCGCGTTGAACTGGGCCAGGGAGGGAGCACGTCGGAGTCCGGACAGGGAGGAGAAAGCATGACGACAGCCCGACGCCGGGGCCCCGGGGCGGACCGGGGGACCGGGCGGGTCGCACGCCCCCCGCGCCTGCGCGCCTGTGCCTCTTCGCGCGCAGAGAGAACAGTTTCAGCGCGTGGCGACGACACCCGCGCTCGCGACTCGCGAGCGTCCTCGACCCCGCCCCCGATCGCCTCTCCACCGCTCTCGTCCCCCTCGAGCCCCGCCCGTCCCGCGCGCGGTGCCTCGCCCGCAGACCGAGCATCTCTCGCCGCTAGGCCCCGCGCGCGTGATCCGTTAATATCCCCTCAGCGCCCCTTCCACCCCTCGCTCGGTGCCACGCCGCTGGCAGGGCGACGACACGCGACGCGACGCGGACCTGCAGGGGCGGGGGCGCGCGGGGTTTCGCCCGCGCTGGAGCGGCGAGCCTCCCAGCGGCCTGGCGGCGTGCCGGTGCCGGGCACGCGAGCGGGCGGGCGGGCACGCGCACGCTAAACATACGCCCTCGCTTGCGCGTAGCGTTCAGGCTTCAGGCATCGGCGGGTAGCCGAACTAACCGACGAACCGACTGCTGCTGTCTGCTGTGATCGCCACAACACCACTCGTCCGACGGCCAACGACTCGACTGCTTCCCGTTTTCCCTTCGCTCTGACGTGCATGTGTCCGTGTCTCTGCGGCGCGTCTGTACAGCTCAGCTAGCTCCAGACTCAGAGGACGCCAACGCTAGGCTCCACGCCGCCGCGCACGTTCTCCCCCACACTCGTTTCGCTCTCCAAGGTTCAAACGCGACCGCCATTCTCTCGTTATTGCTTAGCATGTCCGCCCTGTCACACTACATCCCCAGCCACAGCAGCAAGTGCCCCTCCCCCGGCCTCGCCCCCGGCACTCACCGCTCACCTCACCCCTCTCTCCCGCAGCGACCCTCATCGGCATCGTCGAGGCCTGCAGCGGCGCGTTCCTGTGCGTCCCCATCCCCCGCCCGCCCCTCTCCTACTAAGCACTCGCGCTGACCCACACCGCACAGATGGCCCGCGCTCGAGCAGGCCCCATACGTATACGGCGCGCTGCGCGCAGGCGGGCGGCGCGACGCCCGCTGGGGCATGCTCCTCCTCTTCCTCCCCTGCCGCCTCGCGTCCGTCGTCTCCGTCCTGCTCGAGGCCGCCTACGTCGTCGCCTACCCACGTGGCCTCGCCCTGGTGAGTCTCGCCCCCCGCCCCCGCCTCTCGACTCTCTCGACTCTCGCCCCCCGCCTCTCGCCACACGTCGCGTGCGGTGGTGCCTGCCCGGTGCCCAGCTGGGTCCCCGGGCCCGCGTGGGGCACGTGGCTGGGGAGTTGTGCGGGCGGAATCCGGATGCTGACTTTCCTTTCCTGCCCCTGCGCTGTGTTGTGTTACTGCTCTAGAGCCTCGGCAAGGCCGCTCTGGTGAGGATTAACCTTAAACTTCGTACGCTAGACGCAGTGTCCCTGACGCACCTGTGCCACCCCCCGCACCACGGGGAACGTATACGTACCTCCGGGCGCGCGCAGGTCCTCCGCCTCGTCGCACTGCTCTTCGCGTGCGCGATCTTCCTCATGCGGGTGTAAGCGTTTCCGCCGTCTTCAGTCCTCTCGGGGCTGACGGGAGCGCGCGCGCAGGAATTTGCTCTGGCGGAACAGGTACGTGTGGGTGCTCTCCGCGATCTCGCAGCTCGCGCTCTTCGGCGCGACCGTCGCAGGTGCGTCCCTTCGCGCGTGCGGGACGGTGCGACAGCTCACCAGGGCCCCCGCAGAGCTGTCGCAGCCGTTCCAGGAGTCGTTCTTCGGCCACTCTGACCTCGCCGTCACCTCCCTCTGTGAGCTCCCTTGCCCTCTTCTTCCCGGCGTCCGCGTGCCGCTTGCTGACCCGCGGAACGCGTAGGGATATACCTCTCGACCGTCGTCTTCACCTTCTCGATCATCGGCATCTTCGGGCCCCAGCACCGCGCGCACGGCCCCTCCGCTCGCCACGCGGATACGGGTGCGCCGGGCGCGCTCGCGCGCATCGCGCGCCGCATGGACCAGGAGGGCATGGGCGGCGTCGCCGTGTGCTGGGTCTCGTCCGTCACTGTCTCGGTGGGTCCGCATGCGCGTGGGGTTATGCGGTGTGGATGTGGGCTGACACTGTGTGTGTGGGTGTGAAGTCTGTTTATTTGTTTATGAAGGATTCTAGTGGTGAGTCAGGTTTGTTCATTGCGTCCCCTGCGGTGGCCGTGCTTACCTGTATTGTGGGGCCCCGTTAGGATATACGCGTCGAGTACGTCTTCGTCTATTTTCGTAGGCTCTTGCGCTCACTAGCTCCGCCCTCATCGCAGATTCTGTGCTACGTCGGCTGTAAGTCCCCCTCCCCATTTCCCAGCGCAAAAGTCAAATGAACCTCACCTTGCGTCACACCACCAACGCCACCCCCCTCCCTTCGCCAGGGCTGATCTTGTACGTCTCCAACACCCACTCCCCGCCTTGCGCCTCCGCTCACCCCCACCGCCCACGTAGCGTGCACACCGCGTGCCTCCAGTACCGCCGCCTCGCCGCCTCCAGCGCCGGCCTCTTCTCCGCCGACCCCGTCCCCGGCTCCCCGCCGCACCCCAGCTCCGCCCCGTGCGCCCCCTCTCGCGCTTTGCTCCTCGTCCCTAGCACGGCTAACGCGCATATACTGACAGTGACGGAGGCGACGCGTCCGTCACGCGCGGCAGCGCGACGCTGCCCCCCGACGCCTCAGCGGCGGGCGGGAAGGGCCGGCCGCAGCTCAGCCTCGACGTCGACATCAGCGGCGAGGACGCGGTGGAGCTCGAGGCGCTTTCGTCGAGCGGCAGGTGCGCCGCCCCCCTCTCCTTCCCTCCCATTCCGACCTGTGTTCAAAGGCTGACCGTGGTCGTGTGTGTGCAGGGGCACGGGGACCGTGACTTCCGCGTCGAGCGCGCCGGGCACGTCTGCGTTGACATCGCCGGGGACGGAGCGCGACCTGCCCTCCGCCTCGTCTGCGACGCTAATCTCGCCCTCGTCGCTGCACGTGCACTCGCACTCACCGTCGCCCACCCCGTTCGCCCCGCTCTCCCCGTCACCGTTCGCCCCCCGCGGCGCCCCGGCCTGAGCCCCCCACTCCCCTCCCTGCTTCTTCGCGCTCCCCTGCTCGGCGGCGTGTCGAGCCCCGCCCGCCGGGTGCTTCCCATCCCCATCCCCATCCCCATTCGTCTTCGTCCCCCCCTGCAGTCATCCATCGCAAATCGTCTCCCCGCTTGTCCCGCCTTCCCCGCCGGCCGCACGGCGGCGCGCGTTGCACTTCTCTCGCTTCGCGCGTCGCGTTTTACGTCCGCGCTGCGCTGCCGGCGCGGGCGTCGGTCCGCACTCGCGCGTCGCCCCGCTCGCGTGCTTCGCGCTTCCCCTCCCCTTCCTCCTTCTCGCGTTCTCGTGTTCTCGCGTTCTTGGGCTCACGCGTTCTTGCGTTCACGCGTTGCCGGGTTCTCGCGTTCTTGGGCTCTTCGGTTCTCGCCTGCGGGCGCTGTGTTCCAGAGGTGTAGCATAAGAGTCGTATAGTACACGGTATAAGGTCGTAGCAATACACGGCGCGTCCGGCATGTTCCAGGGTAGAGCGAGTCAGCGGGAGAGCGAAACGGGCGGGGGGAGGTGAGTAGCGGAGTGTGTGCGGATAGTAGAGGGGCAATAGATGCGTGCTGGGCGGAAGGTGGTGGGGTCGAGGAAGGGAAGGGAGGAGGGCAGAGAGATGGAGGGTGCTAGCAGATCACGCACTCGGCGTTGCTGGGCTGGACGAGCCGCGCGTCGAGGCGTGCGACGAGTGCACCGTCGGGCTCCAGGTACGGGCATCCCCTGTGCAAGAACGAGGAAGAAAACGTCAGCCTCCGTGCTCGCTACATCACTATACAAGTAGACACCAGCACGACGCGTGCACGCGTTGTGGGAGGGGGGAAGAGGGAAGAGAGCGAAACGAGAGAAATGAGGGGGAGGGGTACGCACTTGAACTGCAAACTGTTCGCGAGCGCGTTCTCCTCGAGCGCGACGACGACCGCAGGCGCATGGCCGTCGCGCCGCCCGCGCGGCGCGGAGAGCTGCGTGTGCGCGCGCAGCGGGACCTCGATCGGCGGCCGCAGCTTCCCTCTGGGGTCCCCGCGCGACATCGCCGCGACCGCGTCGAAGAGCGACGTCGGCGGCCCCGCGCTCGCCGGTGACGCCGGGGAGGCAGGCGCAGGCGCAGATGCACTCGTAGACGCAGAGGGGGAGCCGGGGTCAGGGCAGTCGGCGGAGTCGCGCGGGGGCGCGGCGGTGCGCCCGCGGGGGTCCTCGACGACGACGCGGGCATCGAGCCAGGACGGGGGGCTGTTCGAGAGGAGGGAGATGCAGAGGACCCAGCTGCCGGGTTTGATGTGTCCATGGCCGTAGCGCATGAGACGGCGGTCGTGGTGCCCTACGACGAGGAAGGAGAGTTGCCAGAGGCGGCCTGTGGGCGCAGGGTGCGTCGGTGCTCGCTCGCTCGGTATAGGAGATGGGAGGGGCAGGGCGGGAGGTCTTGTGGTGGGGGAGAGGACGCACCTTTCGCGATGAACTCCAAGTTGATCGCCTCCGATATGCGCATGCGCTTCTGGAAGAGCGGGATGTGCATGCGCGCGATGAACGCGCCCTCGTCCTCGGGCACGTCCGCGACGTCGACGTCGTCGACGGGCACCGTGCCGCCCGTGATGATCTCCTCCTTGCCCGTCAGCGGCGCGAACGCGGGCGTGCGCCGCAGCCGCTGGAAGAGCGCGTGGTCGCACGCGTGCAGGCACGCGAGCCGCAGCTCGTCGACCGTCGCGTCCGTGAGCGGCGCCGCGCGCGCGAGGAGCAGGGTGATGAGGTCCGGGGAATCAGCTTCTGCGGCCGCGGGCGGTGGGGCGCCGCCGCCCCCACCGCCGCCGTGCGTGGGGCGGTTGATGATCGCCCAGTAGAGCGGGGTGTGGCCCTCGAGCGCGGGCTCCTGCAGGAGCGCGGAGAGCGAGAGGTCGTACGTCTTGCACGCGTCCGCGCACGAGTCGAGCACGCCGCGCGCGGCGTGCGGGTCGCCGTGCTTGACGAGGTCGCGGAGGAGCATGAGCAGCGTGGCGCGCACCTCTTTCACTGCGCGGTTGCTGGGCCCGAAGCTGAACCATCCTAGCTTTCCAGAGGGGGAGGGTGCGGGGGTCGAGGTGCTTGCGGAGGGATCTTTGGGCGACTGGGGGGAGTTTGGAGGGAGCGATGGGGGGTGGTAGTTGGACGGGCCGGCCTTTTCGTTGAGGGGTAGTGGCCGCGGGGGAAGGTCCTCGAGCGCGTCGTATGAAGGAGGCAAATCTTCGACAGGTACCTCCACTTCATCCCCTGGAAGAGGCGGCTTGTCGATGATCATGCCTGAGCGAAGCCCCATAGCTGAGTATCGAAGCCCAGGAAATCAGGAATGCACGGAACAACGTACTGTGCGTATATTATCTAGGAGTTGCGGGGCCTGCGGAGGGGCGCGTGGAGGTCGTAGGGGCGAGTCAAGGTGGAAAATCCAGTGAGGCAGATGCTGGGTACGCTACTTGGTGGACAGTGCGCAGGGCTGCGATCAAGGTCGAGGCGGCTGCGCGCTCTCGCCGGCGGGGTGACGCCTCGTCGGCCGCAGCGCCTGGGCGGTGCAACTTGTCATCGTCTACATCCCTCGTTCCTAGGCTTGAAGGTCTCGCAGGCAGGAGCAGTCATGAAGAGGGGAGATTCTGGACTTGTGGGTGTGCAAGGTGAGCTAGATCGCCGCCGTTCTCGTTGTGGAGGGGTTTTTGAGCTGCGGCTCAACAAATATCACGCAGTTTAGGTGTCAACAGCGTTTATAGACAATCTATTCGATTTCACGTGCTACAACTCCAATACGAAGACCGCTCTCATTCGCGGAGCACGTTAGAGCGGGCGTAGAGGGAGCGGATCAGTGATATGAAGGCCGCGGGGTAGTATCGGAACCGCGAAGTCTTTGGTTCCTCGACGCGGAGACTGGCCGGGAATGGGTCAGGGTAAGCTTGATCGTCTTGAGTCGTCTTCTTGGCCGTCGAGACTGCGGTTGGGTGGAGCATCGGGAGCATCAGGCGAAGGACGGACCTTCCCGAAGAACGACTATATAAGCCAGCTACGACGGGTTCAGTCGCCCCCCCTCTCCCATTACTCGTTAGGCTTGGCGTTCGAAGACCTCGGGAAGACAGGTCAATGAAGGGCCCGGCACTCAATACAAGGAAACATGTCGGCATTGCGCCCTAGGTCAGCCGGTACGCCACACATTCCGACATACGCAAGACCTGGGATTCAAGAGCAGGATCGGAATGCTGAATGGTCGAGCTAGCACGCTAAGGCACGACGACAGAGCACGGGACGCACTAGAAGAAGCGTCGAGGCCCGCGTGGCTCTCTTCTGTCCATACGAACCTTCGTCAGAGCCCGTGGCACTTGCACCGAAGCCACATCTTCGCAATCTCTGTCGAGCGGGAGGGCAGGAGAGATCACTGAATATTCCATATCCACACGCTACAGCGCCCGATACGAGGCTGGAGGTACGTCTCAGCCTATCCATATGCAGCGGGCCGTCCCTGCAAGCCACATGCTGTCCTCTCACGCAGGCTCGCGGACGCTTCCATCGAGGACTCGGGCGAAGCGTAGTGGCGGATCGTAGGTGGACGTGCCGAGCAAGACAGATGGAGGTGATAACAAGAGAGAACCTTGTATGTCGCTCGACGCTCACGAAGGTGTTCGGCCGCCAACGATCACGCATGCCCTTTTCAGGAACCACACGCTCGGAACGGACAAACCTTGCCCGATCCGGCTTTTCCGAGTGGATGTTGACTTGCCGACGGTCAGACGAGCTCATCCCGGCCCCCGTCGGTAACGTACAACTCGCTTGCTGACTGCGTTGCAGAGCGGAGGGGGGCAGATCTGCATCCCCAGCCGCCACCAGCAGCATCGGAGGACCAGCCACCACGACCGCTGCAGTCCACAACACGGCACAGATAATTCGATCAGATTCGTGAACAGCGGCCCTCCGTATCAAGCTCTCGCGGAACCTTCGCAGTGGCTCTCGACGCCGCTCGTTAGGGAACCCGGGGCACCAACTCGCATGCAACGCATCACACGGCTTCTCCAGCTGGAGGACGGCGATTGTAAATGGCAGTTTCTCCTGATGCCCAGCCCACGGACCCTCTTCCATTGCCCTCTCGTCGTTTCTATGATTCTCTGCCCGCGTGCCCCCACCACAATCGCTAGGCTTGTGACCGCGTACCTTGGAAGAAAGAAGACAACACGTCCGCCCGTGCCAGTAGTCAGCCACTGTTCTCCTCGGCCACTCATGTCGGTATAAAGCCCACGGACGCCTGCCCGCCTCACGACGTGGTCCCGCCCGCCTACGCCTACGCTGCAGCAGCCCCCACCCTTCCGCCCCCGCAACAACTGCCCGCCATGGTCGCCGTCGCGAACCGCGTGGTGATGTACTACCAGACGCAGTACCGGAACGGCCAATACGTCTCGCCGCTGCCGCTCATCGGCTACGTGACCCACCTCCTCCTCGCGGCGTTCCACCTCAACATGGGCCACGTCGGCCCGGACATCGTGCATCTGAACGACTTCCAGCCCGCGGACCCGTGGTTCGCGCCCATGTGGCCGGACATCGCGATGATGCAGGGCAACGGGACGAAGGTGCTCGGGATGCTGGGCGGCGCCGCGCCGGGGACGTACGACTGCCTTGTGGACTCGCTCTTCGACACGTACTACCCGCCGCTGCGGGACGTGATCGCGACGTACAAGCTGGACGGGATGGACCTCGACGTGGAGCAGTCCGTGTCGCCCGCGACGATCGGGCGGCTCATCACGACGCTCAAGGCGGACTTCGGGGACGACTTCCTGATCACGCTCGCGCCCGTCGCGTCGGCGCTGACCGAGGGCGGGAACCTGTCCGGGTTCGACTACATCGAGCTCGAGGCGAACATGGGCGCGGACATCGCGTTCTACAACGCGCAGTTCTACTCGGGCTTCGGCACGTTCTTCCCCGAGAGCCAGTACGAGGCCATCATCGACTACGAGCAGGGCATCGACCCCGCGCGCGTGACGGCGACGGTGCTGACGAACCCGTCCAACGGGTTCGGGTACGTCTCCCCGGACAACGTGGTCACGAGCATCGAGAACCTCATGGAGAAGTACGGGACGGGCTGGGGCGGCGTCGGCGGCTGGGAGTACTTCAACTCGCTGCCGGACGCGAGCCAGCCGTGGGAGTGGGCGGTCACGATGAAGAACGCCATGTCCGTGCAGAAGGCCAAGATGGACGCGCGCGTCCAGGCGCGTGCAGAGGCGGACGCCGCGGACGAGGCGGAGGCGGACCGGCGGCGGGCGCGCACGCGGAGCTTCAGACTCGCCGCGGCGAACTCGGCGAACTGAACCGGCCGAGCGCGGCGCGAGGGGGCGGCGGCGGGCAGCGAACGGCAAAAGGGGCGGAGGGGGAAGCGGGCTGTGTGCTGCATATTCGGTGTATTTCTAGCTCCCGGGCTCTGGGCTGTCGGCATTCTCGAGCGCTTTTTGCCTTGGTTATCCTTAATGACATTGCACGACCCGTTACTCAGCGCGAGCGCGGACACGAGCACGAGCTCCCCGCCCTCTCTGCGCCCGCCAGCGCGGCGTTCTAACCCGACGACCGGGACGAAGCGGTGAGGCTGACACTTAAGCTTAAACTTAAGGGGGCGCCTCGTGCAATTGCCTTTTATAGCCGAGCGCTTCGGGCCGGACTTGCGAACGCATATTCAACATCGCGCCTTCGAACGGATAGAGACACGGACAAGGTGTTGTTCCCTGGCCCGGTATCCGGCGAGCGCGTACGTGAGAGGTGAAATCCCTGCCAGCACACGAGATAGGGTGCTGCTGCATACGAAATAGGTGCTGCTGCATATCTCAGTCTCCTATGTTTTCGTCATAGGAGCAGCGTATAGGGAAAGGAGTTCGAGGCAGTGTGCATACTCGCTCCTGAAATCGCGACCCTCTCGCGTATAAAAGGGCGACCATTTGGCACGACAAGGACACAACGACTCTCACTTCTACACTCAACACATCTCCTCGTGATTGCTGGACAATCATCTCTTATCCGTTACAAACCCACGCACCCCACCCCGTGTCTACCACCTCGGAACGCACAACACCGACGCCTGTCTCGTGTGCATAAGGTAGAGTCTTCGCATCCGTCTTCAATAGTTTTGCGCATGCCATCTCATGCCGCTTCTTCTTCTCCAGGTCCGCGGCGCAGCACCGTCTTCGATCCTTCAACTGTATATCAACCCCACTCTCCAACCCAACCAGCCCATCTTCGTTTCCACTCATTCCCTACACCCTCAAGCCAACGAAGCGCTAATACCCCTAATCATACCCACCACCGATACCACCATGCCCACCGCAACCGCGACCCGCAACGTCCTCCCCCCGGTCGCGATCCCGACCAAGCTCACCGCGTTCACCCCCGCGGAGGCGATGGCGCGCTACCCCACCAGCTCCCCGCCCATCCACCACCCCCCTTCGCTCCCGCGCGGCCCGCTCCGTGACCGCTGCGGCGTCACCCTCACCCTCCGCCTCGACTCGTCCTCCTTCAACGGCGGCGCCAAGGGCGCGTGCACGCCCAAGAACACCCAGCCGCACCGCACGCACCTCCCGCGCCTCCCGCGCCGCAACCGCCCCGGCCACGCACCGTGGTACGGCACCCTCCGCGACACGCCCGTCGTCGAGGCCGCGCCCGCGGCCGTTACCTCCCCCCACCCGCCCACGCCCGCCGCTGTGACCTCGGCGCACGCCACGCCCTCCTCGCCCACCGACGCGCTCTTCCCGCGCACCCCCGAGCCGCGCGCGCCGCACCTGCAGGAGATCATCCCCTCCGTCTGGGTCGCCTTCGACAGCGCCGCCGCGCCCGGGTTCACGCACGTCGTCGAGATCTACTACGCCACGCCCGGCACGCGCGCGCGCCCCGTCGAGACCGTGCGCGGCGCGCACGGCGCCCGCGTGCGCCTCGCGCTCCCCGCGGAGTCGCGCACTTGGGCCGCGCGCACGGGCCGTGCCGGGCTCGCGCTGAGCGACGCGCAGCTGCGCGCCGCGCGCGACTTCATGGGCGAGTGCCTGCCCCCCGCGGCGGCGGCGGGAGGTGCGGGTGCCGCGGGGATCGGCGAGGGCGCGGGCGCGGTGCGCATCCTCGTGAGCGTGCCCGCGGGACGGCCGACGGACGCGATGTGCGCGGTCGGGTGCTACCTCGCGTTTGTCGCGGGGCGCCCGGTTGATGAGGTGTTGCAGTGCGTGGACGACGAGGAGAGCGTGCTGAGCGTGTGGAAGGGCGAGGTGTGTGGGGACGAGATGGAGCGCGTTGAGCGCGTTGCGCGCGCGTGGTCGTGGCTCTCGACGACGGCTGTGCCCGCCGCGCCCCAGTGATCGGCGCCGCCGAAGGACAGTCGCCTCGGTGTACTTGTATTGTGTGGGCATGTATCTGTACCTGCGATCTACTGTACATTAGTTTCCACTGGGTTTTATGGCGATTTATTGGGTTAACCACATGTTTGTTGGCACGCCTCCGGAGTGAGTCAGAAGTCCAAAGCAAGCAACATTGATACAGTGTGCGGACAGCGTGGTCGTACAGGGTATAGACTCGCTACAGGCGAGGGTGTGAATACATGACGGGAATCACTTCGAGAGCTTCAGGGTGGCGTTTTGTGCGACGATTTCTGCCGAGGAGAGTGGGCGACCTGCTCTCACGTACGCTAAACGGAGCTCCTGAATACGTATGTATGAGTGGCAGTAGACGGTAGAGAGAGCAAGCTGTTGCACCTCGAAGCTGTGCTGGTCGTATGGAGGCATGCTGTTGACACTCTGCAAGCTGTCTGCAGGGGCAGACTGAGTGGACCTCAGCGAAATCGCAGGTAGTAATGGTGCTGCGGTTGTGATCAGTTGCGCTCATGGACGGTATATCGCATCGCCGTACGTCGCTGAGCTTGGGATTGAACCAAAGGTTGTGGCTGTGGCTCCTGGGGAACATCAGAAAACTTCTTCCCAAGGCGATACGCCTCGACGCGGAGTTCCTGTGAAGGCAAAACAGGAAACTTCAACAACGAGACTGCGGTAACCTGCGTGTGGCTCACGTACTTCTGGTGAATGACCAGAGTAGACGGGCTGAGCCACTATAGTCTGAAAGAACGTGTCTGCATCGTATTCTTTCAATTTCGTCTGAGAAAACGCTTGAGCAGAGAAATTCACGGAAGGTGGCTGGGGCACGCTCGACGCGACGCCATTCACAGCCCCCTCCACTTCAGAGTACGGTTCGAATAATAGCGGGAGGCCCAACGCGGCCCGCTGTGCGTTGTCGGTCGGTTGAGGCGGACAAGGCGCCGGTGGTCGTCCCGTTGCCCGGTATGCGGCAAGATAGTCGATGATGCGTCGCTCCTATGGGATTCAAACAGCGAATGAAGGCCCGGACGTCGGAGATGAAGCTGCGCTGTGGGGTCGACATACCTCGAAGCTCTCTTCCTTTTCACCGCGTGCAGCGGGTATATTCATGTATATCACGCGTCCTGACATCTTATTAGCAAACCAGGAGCTTCTCGGCTACCTTGCAGTTGGACTTCTGGGGCTCGTGTGTGTTGTTGCGGGCAAAGGGGCGTGATCGAGACGTGATCCTCACACAAGGAACGAGCTCCACGCGCTTGCCACGCGTAGGCTGTTGGAGTTCAGGATGGGTTGCCAAAACGAGTATGGGGGCGTACGTGCCCATCATTACATCGGCCGACTAGCTCAGTTGGTTAGAGCGTGGTGCTAATAACGCCAAGGTCGTCGGTTCGATCCCGGCGTTGGCCAAGCATTTTTGGCCCTTTTGGTCCCAGCTCCCGCGCGACGTGGTCGCCCCTCGGCGCGCGTGTGGGGATGATGCCGGGGTCGTGTCTCTTGGCAATCCATCCTCTCCTCTCTCATCCTCCTCCTCGTTTTCCTGGTCACTTTCCTCTGCCTCTCTCCGCGACGTCTGCAGCCTCTTCGTTGACGGCACCTGCATTCGACGCGCCTTTCGCCGTTAGTGCGCGCCTCGCCCAGGCACAGCGACTGCGCATAACTCGTTACGGTTGACGCTCCGTGACGTTTGCTGCAGCCATGGCGCTGGAACGCAAACGTTCTCATCCCATGGACCACCCCACCGACAGCCCGACGTCCTCCACCTCCGGCCGCGCGAGGGCCGCGGCGAGCTCGCGGGCCCCCGTGTACGCCCAGTACCGCACAGACTCCCCGCCCGCCTCCGCATACTTCTCCCACTTCGACGGCGACCATCACCATGACCCCCTGCCGTCACGCCCGGACACGGACGCGCACTTCGCGTACAGTACGACACTACGGAGACATACCCTAGAGGGGCCCCTAGGACTCCCGCCCGCGCAGGCGGGCCAAAGCATATCATCGCTGGGCGAGCTACGGACGGTGGTGGAGACGGAGGGCGCGAAGGGCGTATGGGACCGTACGGTTGGGAGGGTTATTGCTGCATTCACGCAACGAGAGCAGTACGAGAGGCTTCCGACGCATAGGGAGGAGGGTCAGAAGGAGAGCGCGTCAGCACGGTTCGCCCACTCCTCTGTACAGGTGTGTTACTACCGGTGGCTTTCGTCGCTCGCAGAGTGTCCTGACTGCACGAAGGACACGCTGGCGCATTTCAGTACATCCTCCAAGGATGGGTTGTCGTCTCGACGAGTACCCGACCTCCTAGCGACGCATGGGTACAACGAATTCACCGTCTCGACACCGGAGCCGGTGCTCATCAAGTTTGCGAAGACCATCTACGAAAACCCCCTAATTCTGCTTCTATGCGGGAGCGCGATCGTTAGCGCGGTCATGGGAAACATAGACGACGCTGTGAGCATCACCGTGGCAGTCCTGATTGTCTTGACCGGTGAGTTACAGCCTTGGATGCACGGAGCGCTCTCAAAATAACTCTGCCTACAGTCGGCTTCGTCCAAGAGCAGCGGTCGGAGAAGAGTTTAGAGGCTCTGAACAAGCTCGTGCCGCACCACTGTCATCTTATTCGGTACGTTGCTCTTACGGTGTCTTGTATACGTCTCCTTAGACCCTTCTCCAGCGACGGGCAGCCTCTCCATCTGCTCGCGAACGAGCTTGTTCCAGGAGATATCGTCACATTTACGACCGGAGATCGAGTCCCGGCGGATGTCCGCCTCATTTCTGCTGTGGACCTGGAGATAGACGAGAGCAGCCTAACGGGTGAGACGACTACACGCCGCAAAGACACGGAGACTTGTACACTCGTCAATGCGGGGAACGGAAGCGCGAACGGATATGCGAACGGATACGGAAACGGATTTGTCGGTGCGCACCCCTCTGCGCCTGGGGAGCCCGTCGCGTTGGCGGAGAGGACATGTATTGCTTACATGGGGACTTTGGTACGAAACGGTGAGTGCACACCCTGTCTACTTTGAGGTGAAGGTCAAACCGCGTCGACTCCAGGTCGGGGTGCGGGTGTGGTCATTGCTACTGGCACGCAAACCGAGTTTGGAATGATCTTCGCTATGATGCAAGACGTACGTCTGTAAGGCCACTCCGATCGCCAGACCATGCCTAATCCTTGTTCACTCTTCTAGGTCGAGGAAAAGCGGACACCACTGCAGTTGAGCATGGATGAGCTTGCAACTAAGCTTTCTATGATCTCCTTTGGCATTATTGGCGTCATCTGCCTCCTCGGTGTTATTCAACACCGCTCATGGCTCGACATGTTTACTATCGGAGGTGCGTGGAAGGACCCCCGGGACAACGGCTGGAGTGCGTAACTGATCCACAACTGGTGAAGCACAGTATCGCTCGCCGTTGCGGCTATCCCGGAGGGCCTTCCCATCGTCACGACCGTAACACTGGCGCTAGGCGTTCTTCGCATGTCAAAGCGGAAAGCGATCGTCAAGAAGCTCCACTCCGTCGAGGCCCTCGGTTCGGTCTCAGTGATTTGTTCTGACAAGACGGGTGTGTATATATCGTTCCGGGCAGGGTGAAACGCATTGAACGGCATTCTCCAGGAACCCTCACGAAGAACGAGCAAACCGTGACGGAGGTTTACTCGGTCGACGAAACCATTACGTTAGACCCCTCAGCACATGCGGCTCCGCACATTCATATCACACCTTCTCTTCGAAAGACGTTGTCCATCGGTTCAATTTGCAACAACGCGATTAGGAGTGACGAGGGCGTGTTCATTGGCCAGTCTACGGACGTTGCTCTGTTGAACGTGTTGTCACTTTTCAATATGACCGACGAGCGTGAGGTGAGTGGACTAAGCGCTTCGAGTGTTCTTCACCCGCTGAGCACCGTACAAGAATTTCGCCCGAAATTCAGAGCTGCCCTTCAGCTCGGAGCGCAAGTACATGGCAGTCAGCGGCGTGTCCAAGTCCGCACAGCCAAACGGCTCCGCGGTGAACGGTGCTCAGCGCGAGATGTACTACATCAAAGGCTCAATAGACGCCATCATCGACCGGTGCAAGTTCTACTACGTATCCGACGACTCCACGCCCGCGCTCGACGCCAACACCCGCAGCGTCATCCTCTCCAAAGCCCAGGCGACCGCCTCGCGCGGCCTGCGCGTCATCGCGCTCGCGTACGGCTACGGCCCCGTCGAGTCCAGCACCCCCGCGTCCACCGCCCCCTCCTCGCGCGCCGGCACGCCAAGCTCGTCCCTGGGCCTGGACAGGGAGAAGACGAACCTCGTCTTCGCGGGGTTCCAGGCGATGCTCGACCCGCCGCGGCGCGGCGTCGCGGACGCGATCGCCCTCCTCCAGGGCGGCGGCGTGCAGGTCGTGATGATCACGGGCGACGCGGAGGAGACGGCGCTCGCGATCGCGCGCGCGCTCGGGCTCCGCGTCGGCGGCGCGCACGCGCACGCGCACGCGCACACGGGGTGCCTGACGGGGCGCGCGATCGACCGCATGAGCAAGCAGCAGCTCCGCGAGGCGGTCGGCGGCGTGAGCGTGTTCGCGCGCACGACGCCGAAGCACAAGATGGCGATCGTGGAGGCGTTCCAGAGCCGCGGCGCGGTCGTCGCGATGACGGGAGACGGCGGTGAGTCGCTCGCTTGTGCACGTGCACGCGGAGGGGCAGGGGGCTGACGGAGGGCTGGACAGTGAACGACGCGCCTGCGCTCAAGATGGCGGACATTGGCATCTCGATGGGCAAGAGCGGCACTGATGTGGCGAAGGAGGCCGCGGACATGATCCTCGTCGACGACAACTTCAGTACGATTCTCCCAGCAGTGGAGGAAGGTGAGGCTAGGCTCCTCCCGTTCTCGCCCCCGCAAGGCTCACACAGCTCGCAGGGAAATCCATCTTCCACAACATCCAAAACTTCTTGTCCTTCCAGCTGAGCACCGCATGTGCGGCGTTGACGCTGATCACCCTGAGCACGTTCTTTGGGCTGAGCAACCCCTTGAATGCGATGCAGATCCTTTTCATCAACATCCTCATGGACGGTTCGTGCCCGGTACCGCTATCGCAGCACTTAGCGTCGGCTAACCCGTCTTTGAACACAGGGCCGCCAAGTCAGTCGCTCGGTGTAGACCCGGTCGACCCCCAGGTCATGCGCAGGCCGCCCAGGCGGAAGGATGCGCCCATTATCAGCAAACGCCTGGTGTATCGTGTCCTCTTCTCCGCCTCCATCATCGTCGTGGGCACCCTCTTCGTCTACATATACGCCCTTTCGGACGATCAGGGCATGTCGAGGCGAGAACAGACCATGGTACGTGCCCGCCTCCGTAGGAGCTTCGAACTCGTCCGGCTGACATCGCCACGATCAGACCTTCACCTGCTTTGTCTTCCTCGACCTCGTGTCTGCGGTCCAGAACCGCGGGTTGGGGTGCGGCCTCTTCCAGAACCGGATGCTGGTCACGACGGTCTCGACGTCGTTCGTGGTGCAGCTCGCGCTCATATACGTCTCGTTCCTGCAGAGCATCTTCCAGACCGAGGCGCTCAGCGGGTTCGACCTGTTCACCCTCCTCGCGCTCGGCGCGGTGTCCGCCACCCTGCACGAAGCGCGGAGGCGGTACGAACGGTCGCTGAACGCGACGATGACGTTCTCGAGCTCCGTGGAGGAGCTGGCGTGAGGGGTGCTGTGAGATACTATATAGAGAACGGTAATATACTTGTCGTAATCTTATTCGTTTTGCCTCGTCCGGTTGTCTTGTGTGGTGCTCAAACCTATTTGTTAAAATGTACTAGGCTCGGCCAGCTGAACACTAGTGGCGCGTGAGACTCGATAGTGCCAGACCTCATGACCGTGGAGTACGCCCACAGCCGTATATAGCTACTACTTAGGGTCGCCCCTGAGATACGCCTATCGCTCCCATCCACGATGACCACTGGCAAGACCTACAACATACCGCGCCTGGAGCTCACAGGATCTTCGTACGAGGTGCGCGCCTCGAGGCACCCCCATCATTTCGTCTATCACCCTCAGCTAAAAAGAAACCCGCCTCGCCCCCGGCAAAAAACCGGGGTGCTCTCACTCCCGCGAACGCGAACGCAGATCGGCCTGCAGCACGGGCAGCACCTCGCCCCGCAGATCCTCGACCAGCTCGCGATCTACCGCGCGCTCTTCCGGGAGGCGTGCAAGTTCGACTGGGCGCACGTGCGCACCGTCGCGGCGGAGTTCCAGGAGGGCATCGCGCGCCTCGCGCCGGACCTCCTCGAGGAGATGCGCGGCATCGCCGACGGTGCGCGAGCCGCGTCCGGTGGCGGCGTGTGGGACGCTGGCGACAGCGAGGGAAACGAGGCAAGGGAGGTGGACGTGCTGGACATCGTCGCGCTCAACGCGCGGAGCGAGATCGCACTCGGGCAGTGGGACGACGGGTGCACGAGCGTCGCGTGGCGCGTGCGCGACGCCGGCGGGAGCGGGGGCGAGCGGCAGATCCTCGCGCAGAACTGGGATTGGCGCGAGGCGGTCGGGAAGAACCTCGCGATGGCCTCGATCGCGCAGGAGGGGAAGCCGAAGATATGGATGGTCATCGAGGTCAGTACCGACACCCCTTCGCGTCCCTCGAAGGGGCCCCTTCTCCCTCCCTCCGCTGACCCGCGCGCGCGTCCAGCCGGGGATTGTCGGGAAGATCGGGTTCAACTCGCACTCCGTCGGCGTCTGCCTCAACGCCATCCGCGCGCGCCCCACCTCCGCCGCCCTCCTGCCCATCCACCTCCTCCTCCGGCGCGCGCTCGAGTGCGCCTCCGTCCCCGCCGCCGTCGCCGCGCTCGAGGCGCTCGGCGGCGCCGCGTCGGCGCAGCACATCCTCATCGCCGACGCAGAGACGGGCGCGCAGGGGCTCGAGCTCTCCCCGCGCGGCGCGGCGTACCTCTCTCCGGACGCGCGCGGGATATTGGTGCATACGAACCACTTCCTTGAGAACCGCTTCGCCGACGAGCCCCCGTGGCTCAAAGGGTCACCCGTGCGCCTCGCGCGCGCGTACGAGCTCTGCGGCGCGCTCGCGGACGAGCTCGCGCTGCACGAAGGCGCGGGGGAGGGCGCGCGGGGGGTGGGGGTGGACGCAGCGACCCTCCGCGCGCGGGTGTTCGCGGACACGCAGGGGGCGCCGGAGTGCATCTGCGCGACGCCGGACCCCGCGCGCGGCGAGGCGCGCGTGCAGACGCTGTTCAACATCGTGATGGCGTTCGCGCCGGGGCGCGCGCCGGCCGCAGAGGTCGTGTTCGGGCGGCCTGGGAGCGGAGAGGAGAGCGGCGTGTTCTGCATGCCGTGGTGAGCAGGTGCGGTTCGGACGCGGGCCAGGTCCGTGTGCGTGCGTGTGTGGGCGGAGCGCAGGCAGCTGGCAGATGCAGATGCAGACGGAGCGCAGGGTGGCAGGCAGGTGGGCAGATGGGCAGGTGGGCAGGCAGGCAGACAGGCCGTGCGCCGTGCGTCCGGGGCCGTCCTGTGACCTCGCGCGAGGCGTGTACGGACACTCATACCGGACGGGCTCTTCCAGCGCAACGCGTCCCGCAGCCCGTGGACAGCGAGATCCACGCATTCACGCAATGCAACGCAACGGTATATTCATGCAACGTTTAATAATTGCAACGGCGTGTAAACAATTGCAACGGCAGCAGCCACGGGGGAGGGGGGCCCTCACTGGTCACTTCCCGACGACGCCCTCGCGCTGCAGGCGCGCAAGCTCCTCCTCGGACACGCCGAGCTCCCCGACGAGCACGCCGCCATTGTGCTGCCCGAGCTCCGGGCCCGCCCACCGCGTGCGCGCGTCGCAGCCCTCGAGCACCGGCACGGCGCGCGACATCCGGACGTGCCAGCCTCCCTCCCTCTCCTGCGCCTCGCCTCGGCCTTCGCCGTCCTCCTCCCCCTCCTCCGTCGCGCGCGAGCGCGGCACCCACACGCGCTCCACAAGCCCCCTCGCCCTTGCATGCTCGCTCTCCACCACATCCCGCACGTTCAGCACCCGCCCCACGGGCACCCCCGCCGCCCGCAGCACCGCCTCCACCTCCTCCGCGGTCCTCACACTCGTCCACTCCGATATGGCGTCCTCGATCTCGCGCCGGCGCGCGACGCGGTGGTGGTTGCGCGCGTACGCGGGGCCGGTGAGGTCCGGGCGGCCGAGGGCGCGCATGAGCCGTGCGTAGAGCGAGTCGGCGTTGGCGCCGATGACGATGTACGCGGGCGCGGAGGGGGCGCCGGGGGAGGAGGGGGAGGGGAGGCACGGGTAGGCGTTCGTCGGGACGATGCCGGTTATGGAGGAGCCGGAGGGCCCGCGGATCTGTGAGGTGGGGTGAGCGAGGGTGAGGGGGGTGACCTGAGAGGGTATGGAGCGTTGCGCGATACGTACTTTGCCCGTGCGGTCGTACTCGGGGATGATGCCTTCCATGAGGTTAATCATGCTGCGGGGGCCAGACGTGCGCGTGAGCGTCGCCCCACGCCGTCCCGGAAGAGGCCGCGAAGGAGTGTGGGGGGGAGCGGTGGGGTAAGTAAGTACCTTTCGAAGATGCTGACGTCCACGGTCTGGCCGCCGGGAAGGCCGCGCGCCTCCCGGCTCCTGCGGGCAAGGAGCGCGAGCACCTGCGGCGGGCGCCCGTCAGTAACGTTACTCAGAACGAGGAAGCAGAGCGAGGACGCGCCCATGACCGGCCTCAGACGCACCGTGCCGAACGCGGCGTGCAGACCCGCGACCGAGTCGCCCAAGCTCATGTTGGGGCGCACGGGGGGCCCCGCGAGCGCGCCCTCGCCCTCGCCCGCGCCCGCGTCGGAGGCGGGGTCGGGGGTGCCGTTGATGTAGCGGAAGCCCGCCTCGGCCTCGCACACGGCGGCGTAGCCCGGGCGCGGGGCCCACGGCCCCGTCTGGCCGTACCCGCTCACGCGCGCGAAGACGAGCGCGGGGTTGTGCGGGTGCAGGTCTGCGGGGGCTAGGTTCCATTTCTCGAGCGCTGCGGTGGTTTGGGAGATGGGGATGCGCGATTAGGGGAGGCAAGAGGGGGGGCAGAGCGTCAGCGGAAGCGGGTGCAGCGCCGGCGTGGTGGGGACTGCTTGCTTACTTCCCGGTTTGAAGTTCTCGACGATGACGTCGCTCTTTATCGCGAGCCGCCTCACGAGCCTGTCACACGTCCCTGAAGTGAATACCAGCGTGAAGTGAAACACCCGGCGCGGCGGAGCTTAAGGGGGCAACGCAGGGCCGCGCGAACGAACGAACGTGCCGCGCAGAACTCACTTGCGGCCCTCCTCGGTGCGCATGTCGATGGACACGCTCTTCTTGTTGCGCGCGATGCTGCGCCACCACGGGCTGACGCCGTCGACGTCGAGCTCGCGCCAGACGCGCAGCGGGTCCCCGGCGCCTGGGGGCTCGACTTTGATGACCTCTGCTCCGAAGTGTCTTTGAGGTGATACCAATATTAGACTGTGTATTACTAAGGTCCCGGAAAATGACGCACCCGAGAAGTTGCCCGCAGAAAGGGCCTGCTATGACCTGCCCCACCTCTAACACTCGTATTCCCGCGAGAGGGAGAATGGAAGGCTCTGGGGTTGAAGAATATGTCCTCTTTGTGTGAAGGGGGAGAGAAACACGCGGTGCTAGGTTTGAGCCCACTGAGTAGGCCGCAGTACGCGGTGTAGCTGCAGGCACGTAGAACTGCTTAAGTGGTGTTTTAAACATGGTATGCGTTTAGGGGGATTCCAGGTGTTCTCGTGACGTTCTGCGCTGCGGTGATATGTGATGTGTCTGTGGGGGAACTGCACTTCACAGTGAGCCAATACGGGGAAAAGAGTGGCCGTAGAAGCTAAACTCACCCAGGGAGTAGTGTTCGCGCTGCTCCTCCTTTCGCTTCACCAGCCGCCAGACGTTTCGATGTGCCGAGTTCGAAGCAGCAGAGCTTTCAGTATCCTCGCGGCCCCTAGTAAGCAGAGTAGGCAAGTAGGCCCACCGCCTCGAGGATGCGTGGCACACATACCAGAGCCACAGTCCGGAGTGAACGCGGTCGGATGAATGCAAGCTGCGGGGAGCCCCAGATTCCCCGCACTCCCACTCAAGCTGAACCGAACGTCGGACTCTCAGGGTCACGCACCGGACGCCGACAATGTCGGCCCGGCGGGCTCCCGCGACCGGTGTGATCGATCGTGCTGCGCTGGGTCGTGGCATTACCCGATCTGGAGCTGTCTATGGCCTGGGCAACAATCTACAAGGGCGGTCCGACGCTGGCCACTCACAGCAACTGGCCTGCCTCAATGGCCTCCATCGCTCATCGCACCAGGCCCAATCACGCACGGTGCCCAATCACGCACGGAGGCCTGACGGTTGCGTTCGACACCGGGCGTTGTTCCCGTAGCTATACAACAGGGTTTCTAAAAGGCAGCGCAGGGAAATGCAACTATGAGACGCGAGGCTGGTAAATGGACTCTAAGAAGAGGCTGCAATGCACCTCGTTAGAACGCCTGGCGCTGCCTGGACCGAAAGAATTGAAAGCCTCCGCGCCTCCGGGTTCATTATGGACAACTTCGATCCATCGGTGATCTCAGCCTGATCTCCCTTACGCAACGGTTTTGCAGTCGAATTATGCGCGGCGCCGTGCCTCGCACATGATAAGTTAGCACGAATTGGAACGGACTAGCGCTGCCGCACACCACACACCACATCTGCACTCAATCCCCAACGACGACGACCACACTTTCCGCCCTCCGCGTCCCCCCTCGTCCGCAAAGACGCCCCGGAACTCGCACGCCCTGCCACGTAGTGGCCACATAACGACCAGTGTCTTCAATTCCGTTCCTCGCAAACCCAGGCGGCTCGCACGTGTCGGCGAGAACGCCCCAACGTGAGTACGCCGCGTCCTGCGTCACGCCGCCCACGGAGACAGCCCCTGCGACGGTGTCGGACGCATCACAGACGAGCACAGCGGCCCCGTCTGCCACGCCGGCTGTGGCGGACGGGGAGTCGGTCGGCGGTGGGGTGCGGATAAGCCACGGGGGAGGGGCAGGGACGGAGCGGCGGGAGGAGTCGCGACGGACGGAAATGAGCCCTTTATCCGACCCCACCAGCTCGAGCGAGGCTCAGCCTCGTTCCGCGCGCCCGCCTCGTTCTCCCCGCGTGGCCGCCTCCGGCGCGCAGGCCGCAGACGACCTCAGGAAATCCATAGCCAGCACGGCCGCGGCCTCCAGCTCCTTCTCCCACCAGGACGCCGTCGCCCCCTCCCTCCTTCACCCTCCCTCCACTCCCTCCTCCTCCTCCGCCCCCGCCGCCGTCCCCGTCCCCTCCTCCTCCTCTCCGCCGATCCCCCCGCGATCGCCCCTCCGGCCCCCCGCGCGCCCCGTCGCCGCCGGCCCGCCCCCGTCCTCGTTCTCCGCACCCGCCCTAGCGACAGACGCCCTCGCCCTCGGGCCCGACGCAGCGATGCCGCTCCTCCACTCCCGGAGCTTCGGCTCGCTTTCGACCCTCCTCGACCCCCCGCCGGCAGTCCCCACACGGCGCCCGCGCACCCCTGACGGCGCCAGCTACAAGCCGCTCCCGCTCACGCCCCAGCCCTCCAGCCACAGCTCTTTGTCCTTCGCCGGTGAGCGCGAAGACGAGGACGACGCGACGCTGCTCGCCGCCGAGTCTGCCCCACGCAAGTCTGCCGCGCCCGCCATGTCCAAACGCCAGCACGCGCTCGCCGAGCTCCTCGACTCCGAGCGGGCGTACGCGTCCGACCTCGCGCTCGTCCGCAACGTCCACCTCCCGCTCGCCCTAGGTGCGTCCCCGTCCTTCCCCTCCCCGTCCCCGTCCTCCTGCCCCCGGCACCCCCTGCAACCACCGCTCAACCCCGGTGCTGCCGCTCCCGTTGCAGGCCAGCCGCTCCCGTTCGACGCCCTGCCCGCCTCGCCGCCCGGCTCCTCCGCGTCGTCCTCCCGCACTCTCTCCACCGCATCAGACTTCTCGGCCAACCTCGGCGGGCCGCCGCCCATGACCCCCGACGACGCCCGCATCATCTTCAACAACATCGCCGAGCTCGCGCAGTTCAGCGACGGGCTCGTCGACGACCTCGAATGCGCCATCGGAGCCTCTGCGGCCCCCGCGGCCGGAGGCGCCCCCGTGAATGCGGATGATCGTGTAGGGGAGCTGTTTCTGGACGTCGTGAGTGTCCCCTCTTCCTCCTCTCGATCTCGGACTTGGACCTGGGCTTGGGGCGTGTGTGTGGGCGTATGCGCTGGCCCAATCCCGACACGCGTGCCCCGGTGGTCACCTGCGAGTGCGCTCGCCCGTGCAACCACCCATCCACGCACGCGACGCACGCAGCCCCCCCAACCGGCCCCGTGGCGTCTGTCCGCGGGCGCGAGCGCTGCGTCGGGCTGTGGGTGGGGTGGAGGAACCCTGCCCGAGCCCCCGGCGGAGTTCGCGGTCCGCCGCAGCCCCTCCCTGCTCCGGTGCATCTCCGGGGCGCGGTCATTGTCCACAGGAGACGGTCAGATGCGGCGCTTCTCTGCCTTCGCCTTCGTGGGTGCGGCTGAGATGCATCGCGGGCGGTGCGGTGCACCCCGCCGCGCGATGCGGGCCCTGTCCTCGGCCTCAGCCACGCAACGCTGGGCCGGCCAGGTGAGGCTTCGCGGTCGCCCTCCCCGCGGAGCTTGTACGCAGCGCGCAGGCCGTTTCTCTCCGTTTAGGTTCCCGGGGCCGTGCCCGCGCCCATCCCCATCCCCACGCCCGTGCCCTACCTCCCGCGCCTGTGCCCGCGCCTGTGCCCGCGCCTGTGCCCGTGCCTATGCCCGTTGCCCGAGCTGACATGACGCCGCTCCCAGATCCAAACGATGGAATCGCTCTACCTGCCCTACATCACGAAGCACGACGGCGCGATCGAGCACCTCAACGCCCTCCCCTCCACCCCCGCGCTCGCGACGTACCTCGCGCAGACGCGCGCGCTCGCCGCGAGCCTCTCGCACGCGTGGGACCTCCCCTCGTTCCTCATCAAGCCCGTCCAGCGCCTCCTCAAGTACCCCCTCCTCCTCCGCGCCATCATCGACGAGACGCCCGACAGGCACCCCGACAAGGACAACCTCAACGACGCGCTCGAGCGCCTCCAGCTCGTCGCCCGCGAGGTCAACGAGGGCCGCCGCCGCCGCGAGGTCGTCCGCGAAGTCCTTTCGGGCGCGCCCATCGGTGCCTCGGCCTCCCCGCAGAAAGGCGCTGACAGCAACGGCGGGGGCGGCAAGCCGCGCAAGAAGCCGCCACCCCTTGGCGCGGTGAGCATCGGCGTCGCCGCGTCCGTGAGCCTCGGGCGCGTGAAGAGCATCCGCGCGGCGGTCCTGCGCGCCAAGGAGGGCGCGGACGCGCACGCCGAGGCCGCGCGCGTGCGCGAGCACGGCGCGCGCCTCGGCGCGTACACGGACGCCGTGCGCCGCGTCGCGGCCGAGGCCGTCGCGTGGGCCGTCGCCGCGCGCGCGCTCCTCGCCGCGCTCGACGGCTGGGCGCGCGCGTTCGGGCGCGTGATCTGGATGGGCGAGGAGGGCGGCGGCGAGGGCCGCTCGGAGGCGTTCGACGCGTTCCTCGAGCTCGTCGGCGCGCGCCTCGCGCCCGTGTGCGACGCCGCGCGGGCCGGCGTCGAGGGCGGCGTGCTGCCCGCGCTGCAGGCGCTGCTCGACAGCGCCGCGGCGCCGCGCCGCCTGCTCGAGGCCCTCGACGCGCTCGAGCCGCTGCACTACAGCCTGCTGCACGTGAACGTGAGCAAGGCGCGCCCGGGCGCGCAGCTGCTCGAGGCGTCGCAGGCGTACGTCGCGCTGCGCGCGCAGCTCGACGCGGAGCTCCCGTTGTACACGCGCCTCTTCGAGCATGGCGTCGCAACGTGCGTAATGAAGCTGGCGGGCGTGCAGGGCGACTTTTTCGGCGCGCTGAGGCGGCACTGGGCGGACCTCTGGGACGCGCTGCGCGTCGACGAGGAGGCGAACCAGGGCGCGGTCGAGACGCTCCGCGTGTGGTGGAGCCGCTTCGCCGAGGTCGAGGCGCAGCTCGCCGCGATGCGCATCGCGCACCCGCTCGAGAAGCGCGCGCCGCCCCCCGAGAGGCTCAAGCTGCGCCCGAACGGCGGCAAGCCGCGCACCAGCGACGCGGCGGACACTACGACTACGACGACGACGACGGGCGTCGCGGCGGTGACGTCGATGCTCGCGGCGCTCGAGCCGCTGAGCATCCCGCGCCCGCAGGCGAGCCCGTCGCAGGCGTCGTTCGCGACGTCGCCCGGGCCGTACAGCGGCAAGACGCGCAGCGTGCACTCGGTCGAGGACCGCGGCGGCGAGGGCGGCCGCGCGGCGCTCGCGGAGCGCAAGTCGCAGGAGAGCCTCCACTCGCGGCGCCCCGGCAAGCCGCGCCGCGCGTCATCGCGCGGGAACAGCATGGGCGGCGGCGGCGGCGCGCCCCTGGCCGTCGAGGAGGAGCAGCTCCCGGTGTACTCGTACGCTGGGGTGCCGACGCTCGCCGCGCTTAGCCCCGCCCGAGAGCGGGAATGGGAGAGGGAGAGGGAGCGGCCGCAGTACACGCGCACGGTGAGCATGCCGCTCGCGCCCACGGCGAGCGCGCCGTCGCTCGGGCGGTACCTCGACGCGCTCGACGACAGCCCGAACAGCAGCAACCCGAGCATCAACAGCGTCGCGGGCACGATCCAGCCCTACCCCGCTCACGCCCACCAACACCAGCACCAGCACCAGCATCAGCCCCAGCATCAGCCCCAGCAGCACCTCGACGACGGCGCGCGCGGCCGCCCCGCGCGCAAGCCGAGCTTCCGCCGCAGGCTCACGGAGAGCTTCCGGAACAGCGCGGCGGCGCCGGGCGCGGCGTCGACGGCGGACCTCGCGGCGCTCACGCGCCATCGCCGCTCGCCGTCGCTCCCCACGTACAGCGCGCAGCCCCACTTCCACCCGCCCACCCCCGCCGCGCAGTCGCACTTCTACTCGCAATCGCAGCCGCAACCACAGTCACTGCAGCCGTCGCCGTCGCCCTCACCGAACAAGGCGACGTTCGCGCCCGCGTCGGGCGGCGGCGGCGGGGGGCGGCGGCGGACGAGCGGGGGCCAGATCCCGCCGCTGTACGAGTGCCGGGTGATCCACGCGTGCGAGCCGCCGGCGGGCGTGCAGTACCGCGAGCTGGGCTTCTTCACGCTGCGCGTCGACGACGTGTACGAGATCCTGCAGGAGGCGGGCCACCCGTCGACGCACCGCGACCTGCCGCTGTACGTCGACGACGGCGAGGACTGCCTCCTGCTCGCGCGCAACGAGGCGGGCGACGTCGGCTGGATCCTCGCGAGCTTCCTCCTCCCGAAGGACTAGTTGGTTCGTTGGTTCGTTGGCCGTGCGCCGTGGGCTGCGTCCTGTTTCGCCCGTCTCTTTTCCAGGAAGTGCTGTTTCCGCCCCTGCTACGGCTCCTGTTGTACAATGCTGTGTTCTTCGCCTACTTCTCTGTCCGGCTTCCCCCGTGGGCATTGGGCACCGCTCGCCCCCCACGGCCCTACACGTCTATCCGCTGTGCATCCTGCCTTTCTGGGCCACACCCTCCTTCCATCTTCCTTCATCGGTCACCGTTAGAGGCTCCCTGTTCCTCGTTTCGTGGTGTACTCGACGTTTTGATGGACCGGCTCTCTGCTTACAGTCCCTGATCCCTCCTTCTCTTTCCCCTTTGTGTTGTACTAGCATCTCTCGTCCCATCTGTCTCTTGATTACCCCGCATCCAGCTACCTCTCTCTCTCTCTCCTCTCTCTTACTCTCTCGCGTTCCCCCTCGCACGCACGTAGTAGTAGCTAATGTCACAATGCATTCCTGGAACAAACACACTAAGCAGCATATATGTACAGCGAACCGCCGGCCAGCCGGACGGCCCGGAGCCGGTGCAATGTCCGAGCGGGACGGACACTACTACGGCTAGCGCCGCCGGCGTGTGCGAGCGGCGCGCGAAGCCAAGTAAAGTAAACGTCCGGCTAGAACGCGGGCCCATGAGGCGTAGGTACATAGATCGAGCATGAGAAACGAGAGAGCGAGAATGAGCGAGTGAGTGAGTGGAGGAGGGTAAGCACAGTCAGCAGGCGAGGCGAAACAGGGCGAGCAGAGCAGCAACACAGCAACCGATGTACAGATACAGCAGGAACCCATAAAACGATGACAACACACAGCAGCGTCCCAACAATAATCTTCCCCCCTGATAAGCGTGTCTCACTAAGAGGGGGCGAAGGGTCCGGGTGGGAGGTGGGGGGTTTCAGCCCATGGCTAGCGCACTAGCCCGACACTAGTCTAGTTCTCCGCGCCGTCGCCGCCGTCGTCCCCGCCAAACTCGGACATCGGCGGCGACGGCGGCTCGTTGTAGAGCGGCGCGACGGGCGCGCCCGCGCGGTCGAGCGGCCAGAAGTTGTTCTTGAAGAAGCCGTCGGGGTCGTAGCGGCGCTTGAGCGCCGCGAGCCGCGCCCAGTTCTTGCCGTAGCAGGCCATCGTGCGCGACGGCGGCTCGTGCCGGCCGAGGAACTGTGCGAGAGCGAGCGCGCGTGCCGTGCCGCACGTCGCGACGGGGGGAACATCGGAACGGGGCGGTGGAAGGAGAAGCGGGGGGGAGGGAAGAAGAAATTGGCGTCAGACGTCGCACCGCGCGCAGGACAGAAGGGGGAGAAGATGCGCACCGTGGGGAAGGGCCCGCCCACGGCCACAGGGCTGATCGTGCGTTTCATCCACTGGGAGAGCGTCGGGCGGTCAGCGGGAAGCATGAGAGCCGGGAGTGGGAGCGAGGGGGGACGTACGTTCTCGGCGGTGGTGATGCACCGCGGGTCATCGATACCCATGTCCCACTGGTGGAGCGCGGCGACGGTCCACGTCGCCTCGCGCTGCTCCTTGGGCAGGCATGTGTCCTCGAAGTCGCCGATCGCGCCGCCCGCGAGCTCGAATATCCACGCTGGAGCGGCGAGCACAACCAATGGTGGCAGAAATGGTGTCCGAGTGTGCGTTGCGCGTTGTGCGTAGTTGTGAAAGTGTAGGGTGATGAGCGGTGAGCGGATCGGCAGCAAACGACAGAAACAATGAGGGGAGAAAGGCCACGGATTTAGAGGGCGCGGACACTGACTCTGGGAGCGACACTCACTGCAGCCGATGGGCGTGTTCGAGAAGTCGAGCACGGTCTTGTTGATGACCTCGTCCGGGAGGGACGTGATGAGCGACGAGCGCAGGAACCACTGGCGGCCGACTGCGGCGGGTCAGCCGGGCGTCCCGGAGGCGCGGACGAAAGAGACGAAAATGACAGAGAAGGCAGGGGCGGGGAGGGGGAGAGGGGAAGAGAGAAAGGCGACAGAAGAAGCGACGCGACGACGCACCCTTGCCGCGGAGGACCTGCGCGACGCTGTCCTGCTGCTTGAGGAAGCTCTTCTCGTTGACCTCGTTGAGCAGGCAGCGCTCGCCGTCCCAGCTCGAGATCGCCTGGAGGTACTCCATCCCGCGGTCGCGCGGCCCGACGTAGCACATCTGGATCACGACGAGCGAGTCCTTGTCCGCCGGGCCCGCGGTGAGCAGCACGTTCGCGTACAGCTCGCGCGGCGCGTTCTTGATGCAGTCCCGGAAGTGCTTGATCAGCGACGGCGCCGTCGCGCGGTGGAACCGGCTGGAGCCGCAGCCGAAGCCGAGGCGGAGGCCAAGGCAGGGAGGTAGAGGCGAGGTCGAGGGCGAGGGTGGGGACGGGGACGCGGCGCGTGCGGCGATGCATCGCGGGCGGGGCGGGGCGGGCGCGGGGTGTGTGTAAGAGGCGGCAATTTATCAGATAAGGTAGTCAATACGCACTATATGAGGTTCCCCGCGAAGACGACCGGGACGGGGAACGCGCGCGCCTTGTACCGCGTCGCGATCCCGAACGCGGGCCCCGCGCCGCGGACGGCCCACCACAGATCTGCACGCACCAGAAGGCGTCAGCCCGACTTCCATCGCCGCACCCCTTCCCCTCCCCGCCCCCGGAGCCGAAGCTAGAGGAGGAATCGCACGCACCTGGGTCCGCGTCCCTATTCACGACCACGATCCGCCCGTCCGCGAGGACCATCTCGATCTCGACGACGTTGTCGACGCTGAGCCCGTGCATGCGGCTGATGAACCCGAACCCGGCGAGGAGCATGATGCCCGACCCGACGGGGTGCGCGGACATCGGCACGTGGTACGGCACCGCGCCCGGCGCGCGCGCGCCCGACACCGCGTCGACGCCCTCGAGCGCGTGCGCCGCCGTGTGCGCGTCGATGTCGCGCTGCCGCATCCCCGCGCCGAACGTCACGTACGCGTGCGCGTGCACCGGCCGCGCGTGCGAGAGCGCGCCCGACCCCGCGGCGGACGCGGCGGGGGGCGCGGGGGCCACGAAGGGGGGCATGAAGGGGACCCCGCTCCCACCGCCATCGCCACTACCACCACCACCACCCCAGCCGCCGCCACCGCCGCCGCCTTCAACCCCGCCACCCCGTCCAGCGAAGGGGCCGCGTAAGGCGTGCAGGAACGCGGGAGAAATGCCGGAGTGTGACGGCAGCGCGCCAGGGGGCGGCATGCCAGCCATCAGAGGCATCGGGAGCCCGAGCCCCGGCCCTCCGGTGGTCGACGCCCCGAACATGGACGCGGGGGGCGGGAAGGGGGGGAACGCGCCTAGGCCCTGCGCGCCGCTGAACCCGGTCGTCGGGTTCCACGCGACGACGCCCGACGACGCGTCGAGCGACGACGGCATGAAGTGCATCGGGACGGCCGCGACGCCGGACGACCCGCCCAGCTGCGCGGGGGGGAACTGGAGGGGCGGGGCCGCGCCCGGGAAGTGCGGGAACGGCTGGGGCGGGGCCGGATCGGTGGGCGGGGTGCTGACGTTGTCCGGGGGCGTGGTGGTCGCCGTGTCCGCTGCGGAGGACTGCCTGGAGAAGCCCGAGGCGCCACTGCCAGACGAGTCCGCAGACTCGCCCGACGTCTGGCGCGCGGACGCGGGGGGCGCTGGGGTTTGCTCGGCGCTGCTGGGGTCGTCAACGTCAATCGGCGGCGGCTGGGACGACGGTGGATCCGTCTCGGGCTGATCCTCGGGCTCCGGGGAGTGATGGCGGGGACGGTTCGTCGGGGGCTGGCGCGGTGTCTCTCCCGGGATGGCGGGGAGCGGGGGGCCTTGGAGGAAAGATGCAACCGCAGGGGAGGCGCCGTCGTACCGACGCATGTCTTGGGACAACCCTATGTCCGTCGGAGGGGGCGAAGGAGAACGGCGGCGCTTGGCGCTTCCTGTGGACCCCGGGGTCGAACCCGTGGCAGGTGGTTGCCCAGAAGAGGGGGCGCTGGGAGATGCGGCCGAGCTGGGGTCGGAAACATCTTGAGCCCGAGACTTCTGCCCGAGTTCGGGGACCGGTGCGACCTTGAGCGGCGTCCAGTCGATGCCTGAGTCGCCGGGTGTGGAAAGCGGGACCTCGAGCGCAATGTCGCGGATCATGCTCATGTCGATAAGCACATCGCCCGCTACTGCCCATCCGGGGATGCCATATCCGCCCGAGCGAATCGAGGGGCTGAGGTCATGCTTGCGGCAGAACTTGACGATAGCGCTGACATCGTGAGCGTCGAGCGGGGAGGCGAGAACGCGAATGCGAGGTTTGAGTTTGCCATTGAACGTTTTGGCGCGCTCTGCAAACCTAGGGGGGATTAAGTACCGGCGGATAAAAACGAAGCGAGGGAGGGACATACTCGGGGTGGTCGGGGAGACAGACTGGGCCCCTGATAAGAGCGGAGAGCTCGTCGACGAGGTGCTGGGGTAGCGGGGGAGCGGTGTACAAGGTAAGCTCGGGGGGTTGCATATGGGGCGCGGGGAGAAGCGGCTGATGTTATGAAATTGGGCCTAGAGGAATGAATCGGTGTGAGATTGTGGGCTATAAGAGGGAGAGGAAGTAAATGCACAGGGAGAAAAGGAGTCTGGTTGAGCGGACGGACGTGCAGCCAGACGGGTGGCGGTTAACGTCGGACGAACAACGGACGGGGGAGGTATGAGGACTGAAGGATATGGCAGAAAGGCTCTCGCGTTGCCCATTTAAGAGGGGCGAGACGCGCACCGGGAGCTCGGTTTGTGTTTGATGAGGGCTGTCATGGAGCATGCTCCCGTAAGAGGAGTGGTGGTTTCTTAGCCGGACGGGAGACTAGGCTTCGCGGAGGGGAGAGAACGATTGCCGGAAAGAAGGCAGTGCAGAAGGAAGGCCACCAGGGACAGGTGACGGGCATCTCGACGGAGAACATGGTAGAGATGCGCGAATGAAGAGGCGAAGACATTTGCGAAGACACTTGCGAGGGCTCACGCGGGGGCGCGCGCTAGGCGGCGCGGTGGGCGGCGGGGGGCTGTTCGCCGCCGTGTGGTCGGGCGCGGGAGCGGGCGGGGGGCACGACGGGTGGCGCGACGGCGCGGCAGAAGGCTCAGTGGGGGACGGATATGGGTGCGGGGTGGTGG